>JAULKQ010007770.1:172928-314307 GCA_032356285.1 Smithsoniella earleae | reverse complement strand
CACGAATATCAGCAGACACTGCCTGCGGGAAACCGCAACACCCTGTATCAACTCATCCCTCCTCCTCACCTCTCCATTATCACTCAGATAAAACCATCATTTAATATGGAATATTTTTTATTTATCCCGTTGACAAAATTACAGCCATATCAACGTCAAAGTCCTCTCACACCTGCCCGGGGGCGAGGCTTCGACTGAAGGTTGCGGTTTGAATGGTCATGACGGATTTGAACTCGCGGCGGGGCAGGTGTTGAGAGCGACGCCTTGTTAGCCTTTTGGTTTTGGTGGCCATTGCTTGGGAATCCAGAATTGCCACCACTTTCGATGTGTGACTCGCGCCTTCATCTCTTCATCCCACTTGGCCATGTCCTTCTCAAGCTGATTCACATCGTCAACGAATTCCTGAAACGATGTCACGCTGATGTGATCGAGGTCTTCAATCGAAGTAGGCATGTCCTCGTGATCGCAGAAGTAGACCTTAGAGTCGCTCTGTTGCGTGTCTATGAAGTAGAACCCTCCAGCTCCATCGCCGCCGATGCACCAGTAATTCTGCTTCCAGGGGAATCCCCAAGGATCCTCCTTGCGGCATCCTTGATTTGATGTGCGCAGACTCTCCGCATCGGTATCAAGTTCCTCGGTAGGAGCACTGAACGGGTAGGCGTCAGTGACGGCATCGCGATACGCCGATGGGAATGTGACGCCAAACTCCGCTTCCAGTTGGGATGCTTCGTCTTGGGTCATTTTCTTAGGCCAACAACGTCGAGGTCTGGCGCGGCGCGTTAGCGACGTTGTCCAGCACCGCCTTGTTCTGTGTTGATTTTCTGTGTGATGATTGCCGTCACATTTTCCCCTCCAATCTCACATTTGGTTAAAACGTCTCTGAGCTTTGCTTCATTCTGAGTGCTCACGGCTTCATCGTAATCGTCGAAAAGGCTCAAGTGCCACAGACGTTCGTTGACTGTCATCCCTTTTAATTCTTCGTTCATACTATCGGCGTGCTCCTGTCTTCCAAAGATGCTCCAAGCAATACGCCACTCCTTTCACTGTCTTCGAGGTGCATCCTGCCCACACGCATTCTTCTTCGGTGGTTCCTCCACGTTCGGCCAGCAACAATTCCTTTCTTTCCTTTTCTCGTTGGTCATTGGCCCAGCCTTCTTTTTCGGAAACTTTCGATACTACCTGCCATGAATACTTGTCCCACTCATCGATGGCCCAAAGCTGACCACAGCTGGGACACTTGTAGAGGCGCATCCAATTCTCCATGTCCAGTTGCTTTAGATTCTTTTCGAATCCTTTTGGCCCTTGGTCGATGTAAAACACCTCGGAAAGCGACTGGCATTTACATTTCATTTTTTCACAGAACAGTTTTATTATGCGGTTTTTCCGCAGTTACCGGGAAATTCCGGAGTTATCCGACTGGGTGTGGATGATGGGATGCTGTGACTTTGATTGAATGGACTCATAATTTCCCTCGGCTTTGGCGAATATGGGCTCAGAAACCGTGTTTTTCAATCAGATTTTTTGATTGAAGAATATTTTGGGTGGGAACGATTCCATCGGATCGTGCGCGTGATATTTTTAATATCCGACTGGACGGATATTAAAATTATCACGGCGATGAGGTGGGGTTAGTCACTGGAGGGGCGGTGGCCATTTAATGGACTCTGAGTCGCCCAGAGTCGTCGGAGGTGGGGGGAGACGGGGAGTGCCAGGCACATTATTATTACTGATTGGGGGCTGTGCGGTTTGGGGGGATTTTGTTAATGTGGTGGGCATATGGAATCAATGCGGGCACGGGTGGAGGCGCATCCTGAATATCGGGTGCTGGCGCGGACGGCGGAGTTGCTCAAGGGCAGGGCGGGGGGATCGCCGGCTTTCGGGATTGTGTTGGGGAGTGGATTCAGGAGCCTTCTCAATGAGGTGGATGAATCATTCCGCATTGGCATGGATGCGCTTGAAGGTCTGAAATGTCCGTCGGTGGCTGGGCATTCGTCCGATCTGGTTTTTGGAAAGATTGAGGGGGTTGAGGTGATGGCTTTTGGTGGGCGGGTCCATGCTTATGAAGGATATGGGGCGATGGATGTGGTTGGGAGCGTCTTTCTGATGGCAGCCATGGGTGTGAGGTCGGTTCTTCTGACCAATGCGGCCGGGTTGATAAAACCGACCTGGAATCCGGGTGAGCTGATGGTGATTGAGGACCACATCAACCTGTCGGGACTGAATCCGCTGATTGGGTTGAATCACGCGCATGTATCCGACCGGTTTCTGGATTTGTCGGCGGCGTGGGACGGGGAATATCAATCCCTGATGGCGGACGCACTGGAAAAGTCCGGGCTTCCGGTCCGGCGCGGCACTTACGCCTCGGTTCTCGGACCGACGTACGAGACACCGGCCGAAGTCCGTGCTTTTCAGGGTATGGGAGCCGATGCGGTCGGGATGAGCACGGTTCTGGAATGCATCGCCGCCAGGTATCTGGGGATGCGTGTGGTGGGCCTGAGTTGCCTCACTAACTGGGCTGCGGGGGTCTCCGCCCGGCCAGTCTCGCATCAGGATGTTCTCGAGATCTCCAAAGCCAATGAGGGGCTGACGGCTCAATGCCTCCGGCATTATTTCAGGCTTGCCGGAGCTGGCGGAGGATAAGAAGTAAATGCCCGCATCTCCATGTGGAGCCATATTTGGGTGGGGGGAGAGAGATCAGCCTTTGGGCCAGTCTGGAAGGGCAGGGGTAATGAATCAGATGTAGAGAGCGGCGCTGAGGTCGCGGACCAGCACGGATGTGAAGGGATAGCGCTGGTCCATCTCCCGTTCCAGACATTTGAGGATAATCCGCTCGAGTTCGGCCGGAATTTCCGGATTGACCTGTCGGGGAGTCACGAACCGGGTTCTGTCGACCTGGGCTTTCAGGATCTGCTTGGGTGTTTCGCCGGGAAAAGGCTTATTACCCGTCAGAATCTCGTAGGCTGAGACACCGTAGGCAAAAATGTCGCTCCGGTGATCCACGCCGGAATTCAGGAGCTGCTCGGGCGGCATATAGGCGGGGGTTCCACCGGCTTTTGGCAATTTTTTCGGTGCCTCCGGTTTTGGGATCGCCATGTCAAAATCGACAATGCGGACGGCTCCATTGCGGGTGACCAGCACATTCTCCGGCTTGAAATCGAGGTGGATAAAGCCGACTTCGTGCATGTGTTCCAACCCGGTGGCCATGTCGATCAGAATATTTCCCACATTCTCAAGCAGAACCTCGTCATCGCGGCTCATCAGAATCTTCAGGTTGGTCCCTTCCACATACTCCATGAGAAGGTAGTCCGATCCATCAATTTTCCCGTGTTCCACATAAGAAATTATATTTTCATGCTCGTGGATTTTCTGTAGGATCTCGCATCCGCGACGAAACTGCTTCTTGCCGGCGAAGTCAAACATGTCGCTGGAGTGAAGTCTGCGAAGTGAGTATGTGGTGCGGTTTTCATCCGTAGCCACATAGATGTTGGCCATACCACCCCGGTTGATCATTTCCTCCAGAGTGAATCGGCCAAATTTTCCTAAACCATCGCTGTTCGATGTCATCCTATGATTCTGTCTGAGCAACCTACGAAATTATGCGGTCAGCGAAAACTGGGCGTTTCCATGCACGCTTTCATAGGAGCGATCCGGAAGCTCGCACCCCAATGTCTCGACATTGTCTACCCGCCTCTTTGTGGTCTTTGTCGGACAAGTTATATTGAACCTTCCTCAGGGTGGATCTGCTCCGATTGCCTCGATCTGATCCCCCGCCTGGTCGACCCGTTCTGCCCCCGCTGTGCTCAACCGTATCCCGGCCGCCAATCATCGTCCGTCCGGCATTCCCAATGCTCCCATTGCCACGATCTCAAGCTTTTCTTTGACTCCGCTCAGGCTCCCTTTCTCGCCTCGCCCGAGTCCCTCCACCTCGTCCATCTCCTCAAATACCAGGGCAAATCCTGGGTGGCTCTATCGCTCGCCAGAGGAATGTATGACAGCTGCCT
Source organism: Smithsoniella earleae (assembly GCA_032356285.1). NCBI lineage: Eukaryota > Viridiplantae > Chlorophyta > Ulvophyceae > Smithsoniella > Smithsoniella earleae. The sequence goes on along the minus strand of JAULKQ010007770.1, from coordinate 310,306 downwards.
GCATGGCTGCCATACAGATCCCGGTTGGGACATTATTGTCTCCGTCCCGCTGCACCCACTCAAACTGAAAGAAAGAGGCTTTAATCAAGCACGCCTTCTGGCCGACCAGGTGGCTGGGATGATGGGGTTGCCACACAGTCACATGGCTGTCTGCCGGGTGAAGCCAACATTGAGTCAGACGGGATTTGGCCGTCGGGAGCGGTTTGTGAATATGCGGAAAGCTTTTGGTCCGGGCCGGGAATCGGGGCGGGTTGGAGGCAGGAATATACTGCTGGTGGATGATGTATTGACGACGGGGGCGACGCTGAATGGCTGTGCGCAGGTATTGAAGGCGGCGGGAGCGCGCACGGTGGGAGTGTTGACTGCGGTGAGAGGATTCAGTTGATCGAGAAGGGCATGGCTGGAAGAAACCGGGGTGCTGGATCCAATGATAATTTTTTGGGGGATACGAATTTGTCACGAGATGATTGAAAATGACTTATGGACTGCAGGAATTGGAGGGGAAAGCATCGTGGAATCTTTGTTATTCAGTCTGGTGCTGCCTGAGGAATCGAAACAAAAGCAGGAAAAGTTTTGAATCCGGCATGGTGATATGATTTAGTGAGTGGAATCAGTGAAAGTCTGACTGAATGGCATCCAGGGCAACAAAGAAGACAAGCGTTTTACCGGTGAATGCGGTTGAGCACAAAGTGACCCCACCCAAGGTTGGGAAGGGTGCTCCTATTGTCAAGAAGCCCCGTCTGGGGGCGACCGGTTCGAAGAAAAGGGACATACCGAAAGGGGTATGGACCAAGTGCCCCCGTTGTGGCGCTATGAACTTTGACCAGGTTCTGGAGCGGAACCTCAATGTGTGCCCGAATTGCGACGCCCACCTGAGCATCACCCCCCAAAGAAGAATTGAAAGTCTGCTTGACGAGGGAAGTTTTCAGGAGATGGATGTGTCCCTGTCGAGTAAGGATGTGCTCGGATTCACCGGGGTTTCGAGTTACCAGGACAAACTGGATTCCTATCGTAAGAAGACCGGCGATGGCGATGCGGTGGTTACCGGCCTGGGTTGTATTGACGGCATGCGGGTCGGTCTGGGTGTGATGAATTTCAATTTTCTGGGAGGCTCCATGGGAGCGGTGGTCGGGGAGAAGCTCACCCGCCTCATCGAGCGTTCCACGGCCGAGTCCATCCCGGTCATCATTATTTCAAGCAGTGGTGGGGCCCGGATGTATGAGGGGATGTTCAGCCTCATGCAGATGGCCAAGACAAGTGCCGCACTCGCCTGTCACGGTGAGAAAAAGCTGCCCTATATAAGTGTACTCACCAATCCCACCACAGCAGGTGTCATGGCCAGTTTCGCCAGCCTGGGGGATCTCATCATTTCTGAACCCGGCGCCATGATTGGTTTTGCCGGCCCCCGCGTCATCAGAGACACGACCCAGGCCGACCTGCCGCCGGGATTCCAGACAGCCGAGTTTCTTATCAGTCACGGTTTTCTGGATTCGATTGTTCATCGCGAGCGCCTCAAGGAATTTCTCAGCCAGTCCGTCAAGTTCCTCGGCACCAACTGTCAACTCAAGTCATCCGGATAGACGTCGAGAAATTCTTTGACCTGCCCGAATGCGGTAACTAGACTGGCACGCAACCTGACAATTTGTAATGGCAAAATTCGTTGTTTTGAAAAACGGGACTCCAGCTGAGTCCTATGAGCTGAAGACAGACCGGACGACAATCGGTCGGTCAGACACGAATTCCTTCCAGATCCCGGACGGGTCAGTGTCCGGAACGCACTGCGAAGTCCTGCTGCAGAATGAGGAGATTCTGGTCAAGGATCTCGGATCGACAAATGGTTCATTTGTCGATGGCAGCCGCATCAAGGAATCCAAACTTTCCCACGGGCAGATACTGAAACTGGGTGAGATTGAGCTTCGTCTCGAGTTGCCCGGCAAACCAGTGCCACCGACTCCGACACCAGCCAGTTCCGAGCCGAGACAGAAGGGCAAGCAGGGAGTGCGGGTGGATGATCTCACCTCCAGTGGGAGGCAGAAGGTAATCGATAAGACAACCTTCACTCAGAAATCCAACAAAGCCGAGAAGTCCTTTATTATCGCCATGGTGGTCCTTGGTGTTCTCGTTCTGGCAGGGCTGGCTTATGCGGCTTACTCCCTCCTCAAGTAAGCGTTTCTGGTCAAGGGACCATCCCGGTGAGGAATCACCCCCCCGGAAATATCCTCAGGAGACGGCTTCGGGAATCCCACTGAACTCAAAACTTGCGGGGCTCGGCGGTATAGCCGGGATTGGCCTCATGGCATTTCTGCCAGCCAATACAATCCAGCACGCTCAAGCACAATCACATTCCCCCATACTGGGTCTCCAGGGCGAATTTCCTCTCGAGATACTTTCACGTGAGGACAATTCCGATCTGACCGTGGATTTGACAACCGGTGAAACGGTCGCCACAAATGGTGTCAGTGTGGTCTATGGGCCGGTTCGTATGGACGCTGAACAGATGCGTCTGGACCAGCAATCCGGGTGGATCCGGGCCGAAGGCAATGTCCTCCTCCAGTCGGCGACCAACATCTGGGTGGGTGACAGCCTTTCCTACAATCTGTCAGACCAGCAGATTGAGGCGATGGACTTCAGGACCGGGCAATCTCCCGCTTTTGTCTATGGCCGATACCTCGGAGGGAGTGCCTCTGGTGAATCCGGCGAAGCCCTCATTGCCAGAGATGCTTATTTCACAACCGATGATACCGCCGAGCCAGGGTATCGGGTTTCTGCGGGCAGGGTCAAAGTGGTCCCCGGAGAGTATGTCTCCGCCCGCAATGCCACACTTTTCTACCATGATGTCCCGCTCTTCTGGCTGCCCTATTACCGTCAGTCGCTGAAAAAAGACGGGAACCGATTTGTTTTCCGTCCAGGATACCGGTCCCGATTCGGGGCCTACCTCAATTCAAGCTACTTATGGAGCTTCAATGAATCCCTTCAGGGGCAGATGGATCTTGACCTCAGAACCCGCCGCGGCGTTGCTGCCGGTCCGAAGGTCGAATATTCCTCTGAGAAATTCGGGCAGGGTTCCATCGAGTACAAGCACTTCTGGGACCGCAATCCCGATCTCTTTTCAGATGGCCGGAATATTGATTCAAACCGGTACCGGCTGGATTTCAGTCACTGGTGGATGCCGCGCACGAATCTTCAGATCCGCGCCAGGGCGTCCAAACTGAGTGATCCGTTTGTGCATGCGGACTTTTTTGAGAATGATTTCCGCACCGACCCCCAGCCGAAGACGTTTGTGGAGATTCGGCAGTTCTGGGACAATTTTTCGGCGGGACTGACATTTCAGCCGCGCCTGAACACATTTTTTGAGCAGACCGAAAGGATTCCAGAGCTGACGCTGTCCTCTTACCGGCAGGAATTGGGTGAAACCGGATTATTCTACGAGAGCCGGTCCTCGCTGGGATATTACCAGAAGCGCTTTGCCGACCTGTCAAGCAGCGACTACAGCGCTTACCGCGCAGATACTTATCACCAGATTCTGCATCCGAATACCTATTTTGGCTGGCTGAATGTCACCCCTCAGGCAGGTGTCCGGGCTACTGAATACGGGGAATCAGATGGTCCTGGCGCGACAACCCGGCGCGAAACCCGTTTCACTGCTGATATGGGAATCGACTTATCCGCCAAAGCCTCGCGGACCTGGCGGGGGTACCGCAGCAGCTTCTGGGATCTACGGGGGCTCCGGCATCTGCTGCAGCCATCCATCCATTATATTTACGTCCCGGATCCCAGCACCGACCCTGGTCAACTCCCTCAATTTGATCCTGTCATACCGAGCTTGCGGCTCCTGCCAAGCCATTTTCCGGATTATGAATCTGTGGATGCTATCGAGGGCCGCCACAATGTGCGCTTTGGTCTCTTCAATAAACTCCAGACATACCGGGGTGATGAATTACAGAATTTTGTCCACTGGGGACTCTTTATGGACTGGAGGCTCGATGACCGTCCCGGTGTGACCGAACTCAGCGATATTTATTCTGATCTCGACTGGCGCATGCAGCGCTGGCTTTCACTGACGTCTGAATTCCGGTGGGATACCAGCGAAAACAGAACCCGTCTGGCTGACCACAGGCTGGTCATTGATCCGTATGACGACTGGAGTTTTGCCGTCGGGCATCGCTATATCCGCCACAATGACCTCTTCGGTGAGGGAAATAATCTGTTTTCCACATCTCTCTATTACTGGCTGGATGATAACTGGTCGTTCAATGCCACCCACTTTTTCGAGGGACGCAGCTCAACTCTCCAGGAACAGATATACTCGGTCTACCGCGATCACAGCAGCTTCTCCACCGCCCTCCGGTTCAGGGTCAGGGAACCTCAGTTCCAGAAAAAGGACTTCACTATCAGTCTTGAGTTCTCCCTCAAAGGCTTCCCCGGCGCCGAACCCGGAGAACATACCAACCAGCCCGAATACCTCCTGGATTACTGATATATTTCCGGGACTCTCAATTCAATTCAGTTCAATTTCTTATCTGCATCATGAAAACCAATCACTCATGGCCCATTCTCGTATGTATATATATTTACATGTCTCAATTGTATACACAAATGTCCCATGCTGAGGATTTGGTTATCCGGCAGGAATCAGTTGTGCAGTTCCCTCTGGGTGGAGTTCAGAATATATATCTTCAGGACAGGATACTTCATGTGCGGACAGGCGATCGGTGGTATTCAGCCATCCCTGATTTTCAGAAGCGTGGTCTGACTCTCACCCCCTACGAATCTTTCAGCCCTTCAGTTTCGGCCGACGGCGATTCGGATAAGCCCCTTTCGGCCCGAACTCAGGATGGAACCACCTGGACGGCGGCGGCGGATCATCTTGTCCGGACCAGAGCCACTTCCTCCAAGCCCGAAAAAATCGATGGTCGGCTTGGGTTGCCCGTTGCCGGATTCACCTGCCTCGAAGGAGGAGGCAATGACACCCTCTGGGCAGGAACCCGACAAGGTCTGGTCCGTTTTCGGAAGGGACAATTTTCCTATCGACAGGGCCCTCGGTGGCTCCCGGATGATCATGTTCTGGCATTGGCTTCCGATGGACCCGACAGCGTCTGGATAGCCACTCCCAAAGGCCTTTCATATTTGCAGTTCCAGCCAATGACATGGTTTGAGAAAGCGGAATTCTATGAAAACCAGATTGACCAGTATATAAAACGCACAAAATTCGGCTATGTGTCCGAGGTGAGCTTTGATGTCCCGGGAAATCCGGAATCACGGGTCCGCCGTCAGCCCAGTGACAATGACGGACTCTGGACCAGCATGTATGGGGCCGGTGAATGCTTTGCCTACGCCGCCACAAAGCATCCACGATACAAAAAACGGGCCAGAGCGGCATTTGATGCCCTGAAATTTCTTGTGGAGGTTCCTCGCAATTCCCATGTAATTCATCAGGAGGGATATGTGGCGCGCACAGTCCTTGAGTCCTCCCGGCCCGATCCGAATCTCTGGTCATCCTATACTCTTGAAGGGATGAAAAGGACCCGTCAGAATAATGACGGCCTCTGGAAAGTCTACTCACCCCGATGGCCTCTGAGCGGCGATGGTCAGTTTTATTACAAAACAGATACCAGCTCGGATGAACTCGATGGACACTTCTTTTTTTATGCTCTTTATCACGATCTGGTTGCGGACTCACCACAGGAAAAAAAGGAAGTCGAAAAAGTTGTCTGTTCCATTACCGACCATCTTATCCGCAATGACTTCTGTCTGGTTGACCACGACGGCACTCCCACCCGCTGGGCTGTCTTCAGTCCGGAGACTCTGAATAATGATCCGGCCTGGTTCCACGAACGGGGGTTGAATTCACTCAGTATGCTGACCTACCTGACTGTCGCCTCACACATATCCGGAAATACCCACTACGACGGGATTATACGCGAACTCATTGACGACCACCATTTCCTGATCAATGCCTCCATCCCTAAAATCCAGTCAGGCATTGGTTCGGGAAACCAGTCGGATGATGAAATGGCTTTCATGAATTTCTACAGCCTGATCCGCCTTACCAAAGATGCCGCCATCAGAGACTTCATGACTCATATCTTTTACCGGTACTGGGTCCTCGAGTACCCGGAAATGAACCCATTCTTCAATTTCTGCTATGCGGCAGTTGGCGACGGCCGCATCTGGAGGGACCAGTGGGGCGGGCACGATCTCAGCCCATGGAATGACTGGCTTCAGGATTCCATTTCAACGCTTATCGATTTCCCGCTCGACCGTTTTGACTGGGCTCAACGCAATTCCCACCGTCTTGATATCCAAGTCCTGCCTCCGCAGAATGCCGTTTCATTGGGAAGTCAGTCACCCGCACGGCGCGGATACCGCACCAATGGGAAAGTCATCCCTGTCTCGGAGCGTTCCTTCAACCACTGGAACACAGATCCGTGGACTCTCGATTATCACGGAAATGGTTCCACTCTCGGATCGGGAACCGTTTTCCTCCTGCCATACTATATGGGGCTGTATCACAATTTCATCCCAGCTCCAGAACCCTGATTTTTCTGCTTCTTTTCCAATTGTCTCATTTTTGCCCAGTAAAGCGGGCATAGGGATTCACCGAATACATAATCGGGCATGTCAATCAGCCTTGTATGTCCAGTTCCTTCGCGCTGAGGGATCTGATTGAGAATGTGTATCTGGAATTTGGAATAGAATATGATCAGAATATCGAAAAAATTGATATTTGGCCTTGTGGCCATCGCCACATCACTGGGCGGTCTTCACGCTGCCCCGCAAATCCATGGAAAGGTTTTCCAGGATAAGAATTGTGACGGAATTCACCAGCCTGATGAGCCTCTCATTCCCGGGGTTGCCGTGGATCTCCTGCTTATTGATGACAGGCCTGAAGGCCCGGCAGAGATTCAGGTGGACTGGACCAGCACCAGCCACAATGGGACTTATTCGTTCACCAATATCACCCCCGGTGCGAAATATATGGTCCACTTTGTTCCTCCCAAGGGAGTTTCCCTGAGCCCAAGAAATCAGGGAAATGATGATTCCATGGACTCGGACCCGTTTCCTCAGCGCGAGAAAACTGATATCCTTGTGCTCGGGGAAAACGAGATTCTCCAGTCCCTTGATGCCGGGCTCTGCCTCAATGGGACACTGTCGGGATATGGCAATCTGATGGGGCTCGTCTTTATTGATGCCAATGCCAACGGCATTCGCGATGATCATGAGGACGTCATGCCGGGAATCCATGTGGAACTCTATGCCCAGGATGCCAATGGCGGGTCAATCATTGATACTTATACAACCAATGACCACGGCGAATATATGTTTTCAAACATTCAGGCCGGGATTTCCGTTTTCGTGAAATTCATAATTCCCGTTGGATATAATTTCACCATGATGGATGCTGGCCACGATGATTCCAGAGACTCGGATGTCCTCCCCGCCTTCGGGAGAACTGATTCCTTCGTTCTAGCCACCACCCAAATGATTGGAGACCTGGATGCAGGTATCGTTCATACTCCAGCCGTTGAAATCACCCAGGACGGCAGTTTTGATGACTGGAATCTGGTCAATCCTCTGGCATGGGACGCCCGCGACATGAAGCATGCCGAAGACAAAGCTGACTGGGAACACCTCTGGGTCACCCACCATGGCACAACTCTCAGTCTGTCATATTCATCATATAATCCTGTTTCCATCAGCAGTGCCTACAACATCTTCCTCGATACAAATTTCTCCAATTCACGCGGATTCGAAATTGGGGACCTCCGCTCTGAATACCTCATCCAGGGAGACGCTGTATATAAATATGAAGGCACCGGAAGAACCTGGGTATGGAAGCGTATTGGCACAGTTGATACAGCAACCAATGGAAACAGGACCGAAATATGCTTCTCACTTCTGGTCATCGGAAATCCCTTCAATGTGAAGTTTCTCCTTTACGGAGACAATAATATTTTCCGCGAAGGCGGCGAACCCGATTTCCTTCCCGACACCAAAAATGGAATCTTTTATTCACTCCGTGAAAACCAGGCCAACAAGCCTCCATTTGCATACGATGATACCCGATGGACCATGCAGGATGTGCCTGTCCTCATACCCTTCGAAGGCCATGACCCAGAAGGTTTTGAAGTGTTTTTCTCAATTGCCTCCCAACCAGCAAACGGATCTCTCGAATGGGAGGGAAAACGCGTGGTGTATCATCCCAATCCCGGGTTCACAGGATCCGATTCCTTCCAGTATGCTGTGAATGACGGTCAACTTGAATCATCGGCATACACTGTGGATATTCACGTTCTTGAGGCACCCGCGGATCATTGCCCAAAAAACTTCAATCCATCTCTCTATGTTGATGGACTTCTGGATGACTGGAATGGAGTTGCGCCTGTCGGATACGACCCGGCTGATATTCACCTCTCACCGTATGAGGTGGATTGGCGTCAGCTCTGGCTGGCTCATGATGAACAGTATTTTTACTTTGCCACAACAAATGATACTGTGCCCTTCGACAATGCCTGCACGTGGGCTCACACATTTTACCTGGATGTGGATAATGATGCCCACACCGGTTTCCGGGGGGCAGAAGGAGAATACCCCATCGGAGCCGAGTTGATGCTTCAGGGCGCTTTCCTCTTCAGATATACAGGCACCGGAACTGACTGGAGCTGGGATTGTATCGATGCCGCCGCACATGCCACAGTGAATACCAATACCGAACTGCGTATTGACCGCTGGCACATCGGCTTTGATACGGAAATCATCAGACTGATTGCGGTTGGCTTCAATGAAGCCTACAAGCCGGGAGCCGCTCCCGACCTCATGCCTGACCATCTTGCTGACAGCTTCTGCTACCGCTTTGCTGAGGATTCCGTCATTCCTGTACCGGTTAATACCGAGGAAAATGATGCGGATACAACCCGGGTTTATCGCCAATATGGGCTGTCTGTCCTGGCTCGGAAGCCGGTGGCTGCCAATGCCGCTAATAAGGTGGAGGAAACTCTTGAAGTCATTATGGACCTCGATGTCGCTGATGGTCAGACCTGGGCCTTCCAGAGATCATTCGACCTTGAAATCTGGGAAACCTTCAGAACTCAGAAGATTCGGGAAAAATCAATAATCACCTTGGATCCTGAGGCTGCCAACCTCCCCGAAAATGCCTTCTACCGGGCTGTTCTGGTCAGAGATTCGGGTATCGAATAATTTTGGACCTATATGCTCCCGGTTCCATTGCAGGGCATAATCCGATGATTTATTTTATTTGCGGGCCGGAGTGCAATATATCCGGCCCATCAAACTTTTTCTTTCAAGTGTCTCAAAACAGGGATAGTCAGGCAGATCCAGATTATCAGAGACATATTTATTAAAAATCTATTTACTTAGCTGGTTACCACATCTTACGATATATAATGTGGGTTTAGATAATATGGGTGAAGATTTAAAGTTATGCGTGGAGCTTGTCGGCAATTCGCCGGCCATTAATTCAGTGGCCGCCTGGCTTCAGAATCTTAGGATACCTGACGTTGAGGTCTCGTCTGCTGAGAATCTTGATCGGTTTCTTGAGAATCATCCCGTATGTTTTGAGGGTATTATCTTCATAGTGGCCAATGAATTTCCGGAGAATGAGATGGATTGGAAAAATCTCGAATTTCTCCACCCGTCCGCTGAATTTATTGTATGCGAATGGGACAGGGATATTGCTCCCTTCAGTGGATTGCATGAACTTGAGTCCCCTCAAAACCATGATCAAATCCTTCAGGTAATCAGAAAATACCTTGTATATAATCTGACTCACCGTCCGCACAACCAGTACGCTTTCAATAATTACATCATTGGAAAGCTTATCCATGGCCTCAATAACCGGTTTCTCTCCATTTCCGGAAGCGTGCAGATGCTCAAATTCCAGATTCAGGACAATCCACAGGTCACAGAAACCCTCGATCAGCTGAAGAAGCAGAATGACTATGCTATCGACATGGTCATGCAGATCCGCGGCAAGAATATTCGGGGATTCTCCAGACCACTGCCAAATGAGGTGCTCGATATCCTCAAGGACTCACTCAGTTTCTGGGTGCCTCTCATCATTGAAAATGACGTGAAAATCAATTTCAGTCTCGAGGAGCCAGTCCATTTGACAGATCAGGAAAATGAAGAGCTCTGGATTTGTCTGGGAATCATCATTCAAAATGCCGCGCAGGTCATGCGTGAATCAAAAAACAAAGTTCTCAGCATTTCAGTTCAGTCACAGCTCTTCCAGTCAGAACCTCCCAGGATTTTTGGAAATCCCAAACCTGGAAAATTCCTCACGATCCGAATAAAAGATACCGGTGGCGGAATCTGGAGCCAGGACCCGAAACTCATTTTTGAATCCAACTTCTCCATGATGGGAGAAGAACACGGATTCGCACTCACTCTCGTCAAAGATTTCTGCAGCCGGAATGGACGCTATCTCGATGTTGTGACGGACTTTGAATCAGGAGCGAGCTTTGAAATTGGGCTGCCAATAGCAGCTTTGGTTTAATTCAATTCAAATTTCCCGCCGTCCGCCGGACGCGTGAACCTGCCGCTCCAGCCGGCCATAGCAACCTGCCTTTCCACCAGGTGTGGTCCTTTTTAGTATTGATTAAAAAAATCCACCATACATTGGCGTGGTGGCGGAGATCTGCGGAATTTCCTGAATTCCATTTCCCAGTCACGGGATTAATTATTCAAGCAGTCCGCTGCATATTTCAAATGAGCTGGGACTTGGGTATTTGATGGTTATTTTCACCGGTGAGTCAGAGATGATAAAGAGATATTCCCTCACGATGTCTGACCCTGTCTCAGTATGGGTTTTTATCTTCTCCTCCAGGAAAACAATTCTGAAATAAGTCCTGTCCATATTGAAATCAATACTATTATCGACCAGGTGACTTCTTACTGTTCCGCATATAATATTGTCAATTTCCAGAAAGACATCATTTAATATTTCAAAATCATTCTCGCTTTCATCATCAAGAGAAAATACCCGGTTGGCGATTGTTTTCACCGCATCAAGATGCATTTTAAGTTGTATGCTGAAATCGACTCCGCCGGACAACTGGTTTTCTGTGAGAAAGAGGTTGGACCCTGGCAGGTTTCTGTTGTTGTCAATGGGACCTTCCAGTTCACAACTCAACATACTTTCAAAAGTGTTGGTAATGGCTTCAACCAATGATCCGGTCTGTTGTTTAACAAAATCCATTTTATTTCATTTACCTGGCAATATTATTTGAGGCCATGATGGCCTGACTGACATCATTTGCGTGGCGGCTTGTGGTTCAAGCTGGTTCGAGTTCCAGCACCTTTTCGACCTGGGCTATGAGCTGAACATCTTTGAATGGTTTGGCTATGTAACCCTTGACGCCCAGCGAATCTGCCTCCTCGACAGTTTTGTTGCCGGATTCTGCTGTCAGCATGATAACCTGTGTATCTTTGGTTTCCGGTATGCCGCGGATTGTTCTCAATACGTCAAGCCCGGTCATATCCGGCATTGTGATGTCGAGCAGCACAAGATCCGGCTTCTGGTTCTTTATTGCTTCTATGGCTTCCGATCCGCAGCTCGCTTCCAGCACCTCACAATTGAACCGGCCGAATGTACGGCCAACGATTACCCGTACCATTTTGCTGTCATCTGATGTAAGAATCTTGTATCTCATGATATTATTGTTTTTTTTATTAAAAAGTCACTTCCAGGAACGGACATAGAGATGAACCCAGCAAATGCTCCCACGGTGTAAAAAGGTGAAGGGTTCATGGTAGAAACCGGTGGGGCATCTTAATTTATCAACCTCCATGACCCCAACCACTGGCGTCTGCAGTTTGCAGTCCAGATCCACATCGCATAGATTCGACTGCAGATTCCCCGCAAATATATTCACCAACTCGCCAACAGAATCAAAGACCAGGTCAAACGTGGCCCCCTCTCCAGTCGTTTCACCGAACATTGAAGTTAAAAAATCCTTTACAAGCTTGTTGTCGAAAAGCACGTACACTCCTCCATTTGCTTTCCCGCGGAACTGGACACAGCCGGTCAGGTATTTCTCCTTGAGCTTGGGGCAGTTGATTGGGTTGGCTGGAACCACATTCAGTCCAGCCATCGTCGCGAATGTGTTGGCCACAACTGTACTGAGAATATGCCCCAATGCCAGCATGACCACAATGTTGACTCCAATACGTCCCACAGCCGAACCAATTTCATCCGGGTTGAAATCCTCGATACTTTTGTGGGGAAAAGCTATTTTCCACGCCCTGATACCGAGCGACTCGTCTGTGGAAACGAGTTCAATGACTTCTTCCATACTGATTCCATGTATACCGCTGAGGAGATCCTTCATCTTCTCCATCGCGGCATTTGACGGCAATAAGCAGTATTTTTCCCTGATTGACACTGCACTCATATTTCTATGTCTTTGGATTCCGCCGTGCTGGTTGGATATCTGTGTTGACTCTCTGCCATGGGTTTCTGGTTTAAGATTATCTGCCTGGCATCTGACCGGTTCCCGGAAATCCGGCAGGCTTGGCGAATTTGTCCGCAGAGGCCTTCAAACAGAATATTTGTGCAGAAGTCATTGGAATTATCGACCATTTCAACGTACTCATTAATTTCAGGCTCAATGTTGGACATGCGACAAAGGTATGCCATTCACCAATATAAAAAATTCAGGCAGCCGCGGGTAACCGGACCAGAACTGAAGGCTCGAGGATAAGTCCCACCATGCCATCTCCGAGGATCGTTGCCCCTGAAATTGCCGGATCAGTAGCAAAGACGCTTCCCAGATTTTTGATAACCACTTCATGCTTTCCCAATAATTCGTCGACTACGACACACCTTTTCTGGTTCTCGGATTCCAGGATGATCACAACTCTTTCCTGATTTGCGGCATTGTTTCCAGATATATCAAAATAGTCCCTGAGGTCCAACATCGGGATCTGCTGATCTCTGACACGAATCAACTGACCCCGTCCTTGAAATCGGGTCATCACTCCCGATTTAAGTCTGAACGACTCGATAACCGAGTTCACAGGTATAATATAACAGTGGGCTCCAATGCGGACCTGCAGACCTTCAATTATTGCGAGTGTCAGTGGCAATGAGATAACAAATTTCGATCCTGCTCCCTTTTCACTGGTAATTTCAATCTTTCCACGAAGTTTGGTGATGTTGCGCTTGACGACATCCATTCCAACGCCCCGTCCGGATATATCCGTAATCTTTTCAGCCGTTGAAAAACCTGGAGTGAAGATGAGATTGTACACCTCGGAATCATTCATTTCGACACCCTGTTCGACAACATTTTTTGAAATGGCCTTGTCCAGTATCCGGTTTCTGTCGAGGCCGGCCCCATCGTCGCAAATCTCTATACGTATGGTGCCAGCCTGATGATAGGCCCTCAGAATGATGGTGCCTTCGGCCGGTTTTCCAGCACCCGTCCGGGCCTCCGGATTTTCGATGCCATGGTCCACAGAATTGCGGATCATGTGAACCAGCGGATCGTGTATCGCTTCAACAATGTTCCTGTCTATCTCAGTATCTTCTCCTTCAAGGATAAGTTGCACCTTTTTACCCTGCTTCGAAGCAACATCCCTGACCAGACGGTTCATTTTCTGGAATGTATTCCTGATGGGCACCATTCGGAGAGACATGGCGGTCCTTTGCAGGTCCTTGCTTATCCGGCTTAATTGGACCAGATTCCTGGCCACCTCCTCACGGACATCGCCCTCGTTTCGCATCGATTGCATAACCTGTGACTGGGCTATAACAAACTCACCCACCATGTCCACCAATGAATCGAGTTTGTGAGTGGCCACTTTGACTGAGCTTGAATGTTCTCCGGCAGCGGCGCGGTCATTTGAGATCGTCTTCTGTGCTGTCGGACTGACGGATGGCGCTGATTCATCTTTGCCTGAATCGGCAGGCGGAACATCCTGTCTGCTGAAGCCGTCCGCTGTTAAAGGGCTTTCATCCTTCCAGCAGTCGGCTGGTTCCTTGATATCTTCGTTCAAGAACTCCACCGGATTTTCTATGGGGTCAACCTGGGGAAGCTCAAGATCACCAAAATTGCTGTCTGATTCTTCTGCAACCACCTCGTGAGGATCGACACTGGCAACTGTCTCATTCTCAGAGGCGGGTTGGCCTGCGTTTTCAAGCCCATCTGTTTGAGCCGGATTGGATTCCGAATATACCGGCTCATTCGTATCATCAGGGTTCCCAGCGTCTTCTGACACCTTTTCAACGGAAGACTCCGCTTCAATTGCGCCCAGTACACAGTCCAAATCAGTCAGTAGAGCAGAATTATCGTAGCCGAACGGGACAATTGGCTCCTTTCCGGAAATCTGGTTGGAAATGGTGGTTACATATTTCCCGAGAGCATCTCCTCCGGACAAAATGAGATTCACGACATTTGAGTCCACCTCGAGATCGCCACTGCGGACCGATTCAAGCAGACTCTCGAGCCTATGGGCCAGTTCGGCAATGGATTCAAGGCCCAGGAAACCTGCATTGCCCTTGAATGTGTGGAATGCTCTGAACACGTTATCAATCGCCTCACGGTCATCAGGATCGCCCTCCAGTGAAAGCATTCCCTGCTCTATTGCTGTCAGATGCTCATATGAATCAGTCAGGAATTCCTGATACAACTCCGTATCCATGTCCTGATTTAGGTCGATTAGATATTCTGCCATCCTTCTCAAAGGTCCAAGACTTTTATCGTTCTCTGGACAGACTTCTTAACCTTTGATTTTCCAACTCAATTTGGCTCTGAGATCACCGATAATAGACCCCATACCAATAGTTTTTGGTTGTGACGGTTATGTTGGTCTCTGAAGAAATTTACTCCAAAATACGTGACTTACTGTACGAATCCAGTCGAATCAATCTTGGACCGGATAAAAAACAGCTGGTGACAACGCGTCTCAATAAGCGGATTCAGTTCCTTGGACTTAATTCGTTTGAAGCCTATTGGAACCATGTCTCAAATCTGGAAAAATCCGGATCATCCGATGAATTGGGTTTCCTGGTTGAGAGTCTGACTACCAATTACACCAAATTCTTCCGTGAACCGAAAAGTCTGGACTATTTCAGAGACATTATAGTTCCGGGGATGGTAAGGGAGAAAACCCGTGCAAAGATCTCAGTATGGAGCAGCGCATGCTCATCCGGGGAGGAGCCATACACATTGGCAATCATTCTAGCTGAACTGTTGGAACGATCTCCTGCCATGCGGTGGGAGATCCTTGGCACAGACATATCAAGGAAAGTGCTGGAAACAGCTTCATCCGGGATATACGTCACCAATGAAATCGGAATCACCGACCCGGCTCTCCTCAAAAAGTACTTCCTGAAAGGAAGAGATAACTCAATCGGAAAGTGCAGAATTAAAAAATGCCTCAGGGATAATATTAAATTCATGCATCTGAATTTATTCGGGCAGACATTTCCGTTCGAGGAGAAGTTTGACGTGATATTCTGCAGGAATGTAATGATATATTTCGACAGGCAAACCCAGAAGCAGCTTGTTGAGAGACTGGTCACTTGGCTTAAACCCAATGGATACCTGGTCATTGGGGCTTCGGAAAGTATCACCGGAATGTCTGAAAAACTGGTCTCACTCCAGCCAACAATATATAAATATAAAAGGTAATTAATGAATGTCATCCGGTGTGCTGATTCAGACAGGATTATTGTTGGTATTGGGGAAATGAATGTGTCGGATGATCCAGAGCGGGATATCATCACATATTCACTTGGGTCCTGTCTTGGTGTGACAATATTCGATCCCGTTGCCAGAGTGGGGGGGATGATACATCTTGTTCTGCCGGATTCTTCGATACAAAAGGGGATCACACAGGTCAATCCCTATATGTTTGTCAACACGGGAATACCCCGTTTTTTCAAGGCCGCATACAATCTGGGGGCCTCCAAAAAAAATATAGTCGTCAAAGTTGCAGGCGGCGCGGAAATACCCCAGGCAAAAAATATTTTCAATATCGGTGCCCGAAATCTGGAGGGCCTGGAGAATATTCTGACCCGGAACAATGTTTACATCAGGAAGCGGGAGGTCGGCGGGTGCATATCAAGAACTGTCCGGCTGAATATGAAAACCGGGACTGTGACCATCTCATCTCCTGAACTGGAAAACAGAATTCTTTGAACATGGGCCTGAAATAATTCCAACATCAATTCTCACATATGGATATTCAGAAAGTTTAATGGAGAAATACATTTAAAAGAATGCACAAAATAAAAGTCTTAATAGTCGACGATTCGGCCTTTGTCCGGAAGGTGCTTCACAAAATTCTGTCTGCTGACGGGAATATCCTTGTGCTTGGCATGGCCAATGACCCTATTGAGGCCTGGGATCTTATGGTCCGGAAAGATCCGGATGTCATCATTCTGGATCTGGAAATGCCCAGAATGGATGGTTTGACATTTTTAAAATTAGTGATGTCAAGACGGCCGAAACCGGTCATTGTCTTCAGCAGCATTTCCATACCGAATCAGGCAATCGCCATGGAAGCGCTCAAGCTTGGAGCTTTTGATGTTCTTGAGAAGCCGTCCACTGTGAATGCTCTGCATGAAACGGCCCATAGGCTTGTTCAGCTGGTCAAATCGACTCCGGGATATAATAGCCACGGGGGAGGAAGACCAGACCCCAGTGTTACATCACCGTTAATCAAGTGCGGAAGCTTTGATAACCGTAAGGTGATTGTGATTGGCTCATCGACAGGGGGAACCGAGGCTTTGGATACGCTGCTCCGCAGATTGCCGGCCGGAATGCCTCCCGTTGCCATCGTTCAGCATATTCCCGAATATTTTGTTTCGGCGCTGGTATCACGCCTCAACGATGTTTCCAATCTCAATGTTGTCAAGGCACAAAGTGGAGCTGTGATGCAGTCTGGAACCGTCTACATATCGCCGGGTGGTGTGCACCTTGAAATACTGGAAAAAGAGGGCGTCCGAACATTGCGTACTCATCTGGGACCAAAGGTCAATTTTCAGCGCCCAAGCGTCGACGTGTTGTTTGATTCCGTCAGTATATCTAAAGTTGGAAGAGTTATTGCCGTTTTACTGACGGGAATGGGTTGTGATGGGGCTCAGGGAATGCTGAAGATCAAATCAGCAGGCGGAGTCACTATTGCCCAGAATAAGGACACATGTGTTGTTTATGGTATGCCCCGGGAGGCCGAAGTACTTAACGCTGTAGATTTTTCTCTACCCATTACTGAAATTCCGGAAAAGCTGGTTGAACTTTCCGGGAGCAGGAATTTGGCAGGCACAAACTGAAAAATACTCCATAAAACTTATGAATAGCCTTGACCTGGTTGATATAAGGGAAATCGCAGCAAGGAATATCAGTCTTTTCTTCTCTGAAATGATTGGAATTGAAGCCGGAATTATTGATTCGGCCCAGGAAAATGTTGAGGACGGACCACAGATAATCTCAAATATCATCCTGAGTGGTGTATGTAGTGGGCACATCATGGTGACATCGGATATCAATCTGGCGAACCGTATAGCTTCAATTGCTCTCGAGTGCGATCCCGATCAGCTCTCCGTATCCGACATTATGGATGTCATCGGAGAAATGAATAATATGGTCGTGGGCAATCTGAGGTCAGTCATGAGTAATATAGGCATTGATTGTAACCTGTGCACCCCATCAGTGTTCAGTGCTGATTCAAGATCATCAATTGCTGATATAGAGACTTTTGACAGTATCGTATACAAGATAGATGGACTGCCCATAGTCACACTTATGAAGCTGGTTCCTGAGGAGGATTGTTATATTTCAGACCATGTGGTCCCGTGTTCGAATGCTGGCGATACATTTTAATAAGCAGGCTGGCGATAAATTATACAGATAAATAGATGACAACTGTGATGAATCAAAGCATTGGTATGAGTGGGAAATATCTGACCTTCATACTGGGTGACGAGGGGTATGGGATCCCGGTGATGAAAGTAAGGGAAATTATCCGGCTCAAGGACACAACGGCAATACCTAAAATGCCTCCGCACATCATAGGTGTTATCAATCTGCGTGGAAAAATTGTTCCGGTATTTGATTTGAGAATCAAGTTTGGTTTTGTTTCTCCTGCCAATACCGAAAGAACCTGCGTTATTGTTGCACAGGTTGATGAGATGGATACTGGAGAGAGAAAGATGGTGGGGCTGGTGGTGGACAGTGTTGAGGAGGTTATTATGCTTCAGCAGGAGCAGATCGATCCATCACCCGATTTTGGACAGAATATGCATACTGAATATATTCTCGGAATAGGGAAAGTTGGCGAGCGTGTAAGAATGCTCGTGGATATTGACAGGATAATTGGAGATGAAAAGAACTGAGCTAACTTAATCCAGAAATTCAAGAAAGATCACTAAAGATGAAAAAAACTGCATTATCTACGAAGCTGGTTATTGCTTTTATTACAGTCGGGATGGTACCACTCCTTGTGGTGTATTTTGTCGTGCAGACATTTCTGACCGGCAAAGTTGAAGGCACTGCCAGTGAAAATATGGCTTCAACCGCAGCGTCCGTAATGGATACCATTGAAAGAAATCTTTTCGAGAGATATGGCGATGTTCAGGCATTTGCCTCGAATTCTGTATTGCAGGACACTGAGAAATGGTATGAGGAAGCTTCGGAAGTCAACCCCATTGCCCGGGCCATGAATACCTATGTTGGATTGTATGGAATTTATGATCTGATGCTGGCAGTCGATCTCGACGGCAAGGTTATTGCCATCAATGACAAAGATGCTTCAGGTAATACACTTGATACATCACATGTTTACAGGAAGAATTATAAAAATGCCAATTGGTTCAAAGCGGCTGTTTCCGGGAATTTTCTCCGGAGTGACGCAGCGGATGGCACCTATGTTGAGGATTTTCATTATGATGAGGATGTGAACCGCGCTCATGGAACCAGGCAACGTGTTCTGGCATACGCCAGCCCGATTTTCAATGATGGCGGTGAAATCATGGGGGTATGGTGTAATCTGGCCAATACGGGTCTGATAACTGAAATACTTGAAGCCACACATTCGAAGCTGCTGGAGAATGGTCTGACCTCGAGTTCTCTTCATCTGATCGACGCGAATGGCAATGTTCTCATGGAAATACATGGATCCTCATTTAGCCATGATAATGATTCATCATCAAACAAAGCCAATCTGGTCAGGAGCGGATTCTCAGCTGCTGAGCGTGCCGTATCTGGAGAGTCGGGATATGTGGTCGACAAGGATCCCGATGGAGAAAATGAGGTTATAGCCGGTTATGCCAACAGCCAAGGTGCTTTGGGATATCCAGGATTGGGTTGGTCGATGATTGTTCATGCCGATAAGAGTGAGGTTTTAAAGGCCATCAATTCCGCTCTTTCCTACATTGTCGCGATCATAATAGCCAGCTGTGTATTGCTTTGGGGATCATCCTGGTACCTGGGCCGGTCGCTGACGCGTCCGATACTGCTGCTCATTCAGAAACTTTACAACATTGGCAAGGAGTGTATGAATGCCTCTGATCAGCTGGCCAGTAACAGTGAGTTACTTGCAAATGGAGCCAGTCAGCAGGCAGCCGCTCTCGAACAGACAGGGTCATCACTTGAGGAAATGACAAGTATGACCCAGCGGAATGCTGAGCACACAGAAATGGTGGGGAAAAAGACGGAGTCCACACGGACAACAGCTGAATCCGGCCTGGCTAAAGTCCAGGCAATGAATAAGTCCCTCACCAGAAGTCGGGAGGCCGTGGAGGAAATGAAGCGATCTGTCCGCGCGATGCAATCATCCGGTGCTGAGATATCCAAGATCATCAACACAATTGATGAGATTGCTTTTCAGACAAATATCCTTGCCCTGAATGCGGCTGTGGAGGCTGCCCGTGCCGGGGAAGCCGGAATGGGATTTGCAGTTGTGGCCGATGAGGTGAGAAACCTTGCTCAAAGGAGCGCTGAAGCAGCCAAACAGACAGCCCAGAAAATTGAGAACTCCATTCAGGCCAGCGATTCCGGTGTCCAGTCCAGCGAGCAGGTTGTCAGTGCGCTTAACGATATCGAAGCCAGGGCCAACGAAGTGAATGACGGTTTCAGCAGTGTTCTGGAAATGATCAAGAGTGTTGAGGATCTCGTCAGTGAGATTTCCAATGCTTCAGCTGAGCAACACCAGGGTATTGATCAGATCAACGCCGGTGTTAATGATATTAACAAGGTGACACAATCCAATGCCGCCAATGCTGAAGAAACCGCAAGCGCATCCGCTCAACTGAAAAGTCAGTCGTCTGAACTGAACGGAATTATTGATCAGCTCTCAGGTCACTTCCGCGGACAAAAAGTCCAGGTGGACAACAAACAGCCGATTTCATACGCCAATGAAGTGCCCCGGGAATCCAGAGAGAATAAATCAGAAATTCGTTCAATCGTCTCGCCCAGGATTGGAAATAACTCGGTCGTCAATACTGTGGACGAATTTGACAAGGAATTTGAGAACTTCTGAATTTCAAATATACGATAAAGATTGAAATGGCCGGAATTTATTCCGGCCATTTTTCTTAATCCATTAATTATCAGGATTCAGCCACGTTATGAGATTGAGGTGTTATCCGAAACCATCTGCAGTGGATGAGGGATGAATTACCAGATAGAAACTCTGTCTGCTGGATTGATCCACATTTTGTTTCCGGTCTCGACCTCAAATGAATCGTAAAATGGTGTGAAATTCATCAATGGACCATTGACACGGAATTCAGGCGGTGAATGGGTATCTGTTTTAAGTCTGCGGATAGTCAACTCGGTGGTCTGTTTGACTCTCCATATCTGGGCAAATGAGAGGAAAAATCTTTGTTGTGGTGAATAGCCGTCAATTACGGACTGATCCTTGCCTTTGAGTGCATTCTGCAAAGCCCTCCAGGCCAGTGTGAGTCCTCCCAGATCACCGATATTTTCTCCGAGGGTCAGTTGCCCGTTCACTTTGAAGCCATCGAGAGGTTCGAATTCATTGTATTGGGTGACAATTTTTCCGGCCAGATTCTCGTAGGCACTGGCGGATTCCATGGACCACCATTCCACCAGATTTCCATCTCCATCTGACTTCCGTCCCTGATCGTCAAAACCGTGGCCGATTTCGTGTCCAATCACCATGCCGATGGCACCATAATTGACGGCGTCATCCGCGTGCAGGTTGAAGAATGGAGGTTGGAGAATAGCTGCTGGAAAGACGATTTCATTCAACATCGGGTTGTAATACGCATTGACTGTCTGTGGAGTCATGAACCATTCATCCCGGTCTATGGGACCGCCCAGTTTTGCCACTTCCCTCTGATGGCTCAATTCGCTTGCCCGGCGGATATTCCCTATCAGATCATTTGGAAGAATGGTCAATTTGGAATAGTCCTTCCATCTATCCGGATAGCCGATTTTCGTGGTGAATTTTTCAAGTTTATCGAGAGCCTTCGATTTTGTTGTGGAATCCATCCATTCAAGTGTATTGAGACTCTGTCGCATGGCCACTTTGAGATTGGCCACGAGTTCATTCATTCTCTGCTTGGCCTCGGGTGGAAAGTATCTTTTGACGTAGACTTTGCCGACGACTTCGCCGAGGATTCCATTGACCAGACTTGTTGCTCTCTTATTTCTTTGTTCCGGTTCCTCCTGGCCACTTAATGTGCGGCTGTAGAAATTAAAATGAGCTTCAAAAAAATCTGCTGAGAGATATGGTGAGGCATCGGCCAGCACTCTGATTTTATGGTAGTCCTTCCAGGTTTCCAAGGGGGTTTCACTAATGATGGAGTTAAGTTTTTCCATGTATTCCGGCTGTCGGATGATGACCTCTTTTTCATTTTCTATGCCATTGCCGGCGAGGTAGTCAGACCACTGAAACACAGGAGCCATTGAGGCAAGATCGTCAACGCTTTTTTTGTTATATGTTTTTATGCGGTCCCGGTTTTCGACACGGCTCCATTGAATTTCCGCCAGCCGCTTTTCCAGATCATAAACCCGTGCAGCCTTTGCTTCAGCGTTTTCCTGGCCTGACAGTTGGAACAGGCTGGTGAGAAAAGTTTTATAGGCATCCTGTATATCAACCGACCTCTCATCACTTTCCAGATAGTAATCCCGGTCTGGCAGGCCGAGGCCGCTCTGAGTCATATAGACAATATATTTTTTTGAATCTTTGGCATCCTGACTGATCCACATATCAATTGGGCTGGCTATTCCTGAGCGGCTGGCTCTGGCCCATCCTGAGGCCAGATCATTTATGGACATAATGCCGTCAATCGCCTGCAACTCAATTTGGACCGGTTCGAAACCAAGTTCCTCGATCCTGTCCTTATCCATGTAACTTTGGTAGAGGTCTCTGATCTGCTGCTCATCGCTTCCTTTCTCAAGATCCCTGGATTCCGCCAATTCATTGATTATACCCAGGATGGCATCACGGCTTTTTTCGGCAAGTATGACAAATGAGCCCCATCGGGACTTGTCTGATGGGATGGGGGTTTCCTCAATCCATTTGCCATTCACAAACTGGAAGAAGTCATCGCCCGGTTCGATTGACCTGTCGAATCCGGAGAAATCAATCGCGGGTTCCGGCTCAATGGACTGTGCCATGGACACTGATGTGGCAGCCGGGGACAAAGCAGTCAAGGCTCCCAGAACTGGAATGCAGAAAAGGTGAAGATATGTTTTTTTCATCTCGCGGGTATTTTAGGCGCAAACTGAGTTGTTCTCAAGAACCCATGTTCCGGGAGGAATCGAAAAGGCTGGCATCTGCTGTTATAATCAGATAGGTTTGATGCATGAAATCCAATAAAATGGCAAAGGTCCTCCTGATCTATTGTTTGCTGCTGGTCAGCGTGGCCGGCTGGTCAGGGGAGCCCCTTAAAGTCGGGATGATTGGTCTCGACACTTCGCATGTCACTGCTTTTGCGCGCCTCATGAATGATGAATCCCACCCGGAGCATGTGGCGGGCACCAGAGTTGTGGCTGGATTCAGAGGTGGGAGTGCTGACATTCCCTCAAGTGCCGGAAGGGTCGATGAATATACCAGGGAGCTTGTCGATAAATATGGTGTTACCATATATGAAAGTGTCTCCGAACTTTGCGGCAACGTGGATGTGGTTATGATCGAAAGCGTGGATGGGCGCCCGCATCTCGGATTTGCCAAAACCGTTATAAGTGCCGGAAAAACTGTGTTTATTGACAAACCGGTCGCGGGCAGTCTCAAGGACGCTGTTGAAATATATAATCTCGCCGCCGAGAAAGGAGTCCCTGTTTTCACATCATCAGCCTACAGGTATTATGATGGATTGACTTCTTTGCTGGAGAAGGATGCAGGAGAAATCCGCAGTGTGATATCCTATGGGCCGGCTTATCTTGAACCCCATCATCCGGATCTCTACTGGTACGGAATCCACCCTGTCGAAGCATTGTTCACTGTTCTTGGTACCGGATGTGATGTTGTGACCCGGACATCGACAGACAATACCGACGTGGTCACAGGCATATGGTCAGACGGGCGAGTCGGCAATCTTCACGCCATAAGAAATGGAAAAACACCCCATGGTGTCATGGTTTTCGGAACAAACGATGTCCTTATCCAATCACGCGGAGGCAATTATGCTCCTCTCATTCGGGAGGTGGTCAAATTCCTGCAGACAGGCATATCTCCAGTATCACCTCAGGAGACCCTCGAGATTTACGCATTCATGGAGGCCGCTGACGAATCCAAACGGCAGGGCGGAAAACCTGTCTCCATGCAGGGGTTGCTCAAAGCTGCCGGATGGGACCATGAATAAATCATATAAATTCACAATTACATGTCACCGCAACAGACCTCTCACCTGAATACTCAACCAGAACCATCCAGCCAATGAATTACAGATCAATCAGCCACATATTCAGATACGGAATAGTATTACTGGTGTCATTCGGACATATTCTGGCACCTTCCTCATCCTATGCGGCTTCATCATTGTATATAGAGGCAGAAAGTTTTGCCGACAGAGGGGGATGGAAGGTTGACACTCAGTATATTCCTTCAATGGGCTCCCCATTTCTGATGGCTCACGGACTGGGGCAACCAGTCCGTGACGCAGTCACCTCTGTTAATGTTGATGAGGCCGGTGAGTATAATATCTGGGTAAGGACCCGTGACTGGGTTTCTGAGTGGGAGGCTCCCGAGGCGCCGGGGCGGTTTCAGATAAGTATTGGTGGACGTATTCTGCGGCAGGTTTTCGGGACAAACGGATCTGAATGGGCCTGGCAGTCAGGTGGAACCATTAAGATAGATGAAAGTGGAAAAGAAGTTGAGATCAGACTGATGGATCTTTCCGGATTCAATGGACGTTGTGATGCTGTTCTTCTGACAAGAGACAAGGGGCTGATTCCGCCATCGGGACAGAAAGAACTGGCGGTTTTCCGGCGCAATATGCTTGGGCTTCCGGATGAAGCCCCACTGGCCGGAGAATACGATCTGGTTGTTGTCGGTGGTGGATATGCAGGAATGGGGGCAGCCATTTCAGCGGCGCGCCAGTCACTGAAAGTGGCCCTGATCCAGGACCGTCCGGTCCTTGGCGGCAATGGCTCAAGTGAAATCCGGGTCTGGTCGAAGGGCGGGACACGCCGGGGTAAGTTCCCCCATGTCGGTGAAATCATTGATGAGTTCGCCGACAATGCCAATTCCAGTCCGGGGCTCGCATCGGAATTCGGCGACAACATTAAAGAAATGGTCGTCAGAAATGAAAAGAATATAGATCTGTTTCTCAACCATTTTGCGTTTGATGTGGCTATGGATACGGATGGGAGGCGTATTTCATCAATCACTGTCCTGGATGTGCTGACCGGACACGAGAAAAGGTTTGAGGGAAAAGTCTATTCCGACTGTACTGGCCATGGCACCATTGGAGCGCTTGCCGGCGCCTCATATACCATGGAGATGGATGAGCATCTGGGGATGAGCAACCTGTGGTATACTGAAGATATCGGAACTCCTGTCGATTTTCCGGATACCTCCTGGGCTCTTCAGTTGCAGCTTGAAGACTTTCCCGAGCCACGCCCATCGGTGTGGGAAGGCCGTCAGTATATGAAAGGTGAATGGTTCTGGGAGAGTGGATTCAGCAAACATCCGATTAATGATCTGGAGAAAGTCCGCGACTGGAATCTGCGTGCGGTCTATGGGGCATTCAGCGCCCTTAAAAAGTATAAGCCAGAGGTCTATGAAAACCACCGGCTTGCGTGGGTATCCTATGTTGGAGGGAATCGGGAATCCAGGCTGCTTGCCGGGGATCTGATACTTCAGGAGAAGGATATACTAGAATACCGGGAATTTACCGATGGGATTGTTCCATCGACCTGGCATTTGGATCTGCATTACCCGAAGGAGGAATTTGCCCGGAAGTATCCTGAGAACCCGTTCATATCACGGGCAGTCTTTGGAGATTTCAAAGGGGTTAAAAAGGAGGGGTATCCTATTCCCTACCGATGTTTTTACTCGAAGGATATTAATAATCTGTTTATGGCGGGCCGCTGCATCAGCGTGACACATGAAGCATTGGGCACTGTCAGGGTCATGCGGACCTGTGGAATGATGGGGGAAGTCGTGGGCAAGGCCGCCTACATTTGTGTCGCCAGAGATTCAGATCCCAGAGGAGTCTACCAGAATCATCTGGATGAATTACTGGAACTCTGTCGGCAACGGGGTTGGTCAAGAAGAGATTCATTGACCTCTGAATTATATCTTCCTCCCGGAGGGCCTGAATACCTGCCTGCGGGAATTGAATACACTGATCCTGCCAAACTTCCGGGAATAGTTATCGATGACAAAGAGGCCACACTTCAGGGGGCCTGGAAATCGGGAGAAGGCCTTCAGGAATATATTGGTGATCACTACCTATATCATGGTCAGGCTGGTCAGGCCAGTGCCCGATTTAATTTCTTTGTTCGGGAATCAGGTGATTACGAAG
The DNA here is from genome assembly GCA_032356285.1 of Smithsoniella earleae. NCBI lineage: Eukaryota > Viridiplantae > Chlorophyta > Ulvophyceae > Smithsoniella > Smithsoniella earleae. The sequence goes on along the minus strand of JAULKQ010007770.1, from coordinate 284,340 downwards.
TGCGTTATGCCTATCAGTCTCACGAAAACCGGGCGTCCAATGCCCCCATTTCACTGAAATCTGACGCTGGGGTTGCCCGTTTCACTGTTAATATGAAAAACCCACCCGAAGGGGATGGCACGTTTCATATATTGGGGAAATTTCCATTTTCAGCAGGCAAGGCATATACAGTTATGATCACAAATGACGGTGTGGATGGCAATATTCATGCGGACTGTGTTCAGATCCTGAAACTGGACTGAACCGGGTTTTCCTTTCCGGATACCGGTTGATTCGGTCAGATTCCTGATATCCAAGCAGATGGCCGGGGAATTGGATGTTCTGAGATCTCAACGAGGGCAGAAAAAAATCAGCCTGTCCAGACATTTCCTGTCTATGGCACTGCGGGCATTCCGGCTCGCCGTGATTGTCAGCGTTGTCATGGCCATTCATTATACCCGCCCCGGTGTGGAGACCACAGGTCAGATGGCGCCGGAGCTGTTGACAGTTCAAAAGTGGTACCGCGAGGCTGAGACTCTATCCAAACTGGATCCGTCAGAAGGAGGGTATTATATATACGATGCCTTTGGAGATCCGATAGGGTATTGTCTTATGACGTCCCCTGAAACCGATGATATCATCGGCTACTCGGGTCCGTCCAATATACTGATTATGCTTACCTCATCAAACCGGATAAAGGCGGTTGAACTGGTTGGCAGCGCGGATACCCCGGAACATATTCAACTCGTAAAGGACCACCCTGAATTCTTTGCATCCTATATCGGACTCAGCAGTGATGATCTGATACAGGAGAGTGGAGCTCAGACCAGAAACAGAATTGTCAGCGGCGCCACGCTGACCAGTTCGGCCATCGCCAGAAGCATATCAAGGAGGCTCTCCGGAGGTGATCAATCCTATCTTTTTCCATTTCCACTGGAATTGAAGGAAGTTGAGAAGGTATATCCCGATGCTTTCACACTGACGTCCAGCAAAGAAGAGAAAGGCCTCACTGCCGTTCGCGATCGGGATTTGAATATCATTGGATACGTCGGGAGAAGTTCCCCTCAAGGGGAGAAGGTTATTGGTTACAGAGGTCCATCAGATGTGATGGTCGCTCTTGAGCCCGACAAAGCAACTATCAGGGCATTGATTGTCAGGGAATCGTTTGAAACAGAAGAATACCTTTCCTATGTCACTGGGGATGGGAAATTTTTGTCCTCATTCTCCGGTATGGCATTGGGGGAATTTGCTTCCATGGATATAAGTGGTGGTGAAATTGGTGGAGTTTCGGGTGCCACAAGAACCAGTCTCGCCGTTATTGAGGCGGCCAGACAAAAAGCTTCCTGGCTGATGAACAAAAGCCCATCAGAGAATTCTCCCAGGTTGGGAGTCCGCTGGGGGTGGCGGGATAGTGCCATAGTGATGTGGGTTCTGGCTGGGATTGTCATTTCTTCGACAAAACTGCGGGGATTCACCCGTCTGCGTTTGATGCAGAAAATCGGGTTGGTGGTTATTCTGGGATTTATCATGGGGGATATGATTTCCCTGGTTTTGTTTCAGGGTTGGGCCCGGCATGGTCTGCCTTGGCAGCACCTTCCCGGTCTGACTTTTCTGACGATCCTATCATTGCTTTACCCCTGGCTGACCGGGAGACAACTGTATTGTCATCACATCTGCCCCCATGGAGCGGCACAATCCCTCGTCATGAAACTGACATCAAAACGCCTGAAAGTTTCAGGTTGGCTGGAGAAGCTTTTAAGCCTTATCCCTCTGATACTTCTTCTGGTGGCCTTGAGCATATCCTGTTTTGCAGATGGTCCGAGTCTGTCTGTGCTGGAGCCATTTGATGGTTATGTAATTGCCGTCAGAGCTATTATACCCATAGCCATTGGGATATCCGGACTTATCCTGTCGGCATTTCTTCCATTGGGGTATTGCCGCTACGGCTGTCCGACCGGTTATGTATTCAGATTTCTGCGCTGGCGTGGATCGATTGACAAATTTGGCCCTATGGACTGGGGAGGCCTTGGGATCATCAGTATTTCTATTCTGATTATTTTGACCGGGGTATTCTGATTGGGATCGTGACGAGAAAAAAATTCCCGACTATAACAAATGCGATATCCTGATTTTATGTATATATTCAAGGCTCTGATCATTTGTGTGTTTTTATCCGCCTGTCATAAAGAGAGCCGGAATGGGGATCAGATAAATATATCCGGTCAGACCATGGGGACAACCTGGTCCCTTGCTTTTCGGGATTCCCCGGCTTCCGGAACGGAGATCAGGGAATCCATACAGAATATACTCAATTATCAGGAGGCCATTTATTCCCTCTGGAATCAGAACTCAGTTTTGTCTCAATTAAACAGAACGCCGGCAGGGGAGTCATTTCCGGTGCCTGTTGGATTGGTCGAACTTGTTTCAGTGGCTGCCCGCATAAGTAAGCATTCGGGAGGCGCCTATGACATAACAGTTTCTCCACTGTTGAAGATATGGGGTTATGGAGCCGGTGCCATTTCTGAACCTATGAGTGGGCCCCGGATTGAGGACATTGAATCATCTCTGGAGATGGTGGGTATGGATAAAATACATTGGAGCAGGGAACCACCGGCAGTCACACGCCTCCATCAGGGAGTTGAGCTTGATTTTAATTCCCTTGCGAAGGGGAATTGCCTCGACCTTGTTGCGGCCAGATTAAAAATTCTGGGAGTTAAACATTTTGTATTTGAATTGGGAGGGGAGGTACTGGCACGCGGGCACCAGATTGGTGAGACGGGTGGTTGGCCTGTTGGAATACAATCTCCAGATGGTCGTACCGGTCACCTTGCCGGTTCAATACGATTGATTAATTCAGTTCTGGCTACTTCGGGAACCTACTATCAACAGGGGCACGCTGGAAGTGTTCCAACAACTCATATTATCGATCCGGTAAAAGGGTGTCCTGTATCTCATTCAACTGTCTCGGTTTCGGTGATCGGGGACAATGGGGCTCACGCCGATGCCTGGGCAACCGCTCTTCTGGTTCTGGGTGAGGATAAAGGGCGAGCTCTTGCGGAAATGCATGGAATCAGGGCTATATTCATTTCGAAATAATCGGGACCGATAAGCTTTCCTTGTGTGTGGCCGATCTTTTGTGGCAGTCTTTGGAGATGATTATTATCAAGTGGAGAATGGCATCTGTCATTGGGCTGGCTATATGCCTGTCAATCGGATCGCTGAGAGCCGATCGGCCTAACATCATCCTGATGATGGCTGATGATCTCGGGTATGCGGAGCTGGGCTCATACGGACAGAAGATCATACGTACACCGAATCTTGACCGGATTGCGGGGCAGGGAATGCGTTTTACCCGGCACTATACCAGCGCTCCCGTTTGTGCTCCCGCCCGATGTTCACTTATGACCGGCAGACATGGTGGGAATGCGTATGTCCGTGACAACTTTGAAGTTGGCACATGGGAAAGTTTCCGCGGTCAGCTTCCACTTCCGACTGGAACCCCAACTATGGCATCGGTCCTGAAAGACTCAGGATATCGGACTGGAGCTTTTGGGAAATGGGGACTTGGAGAACCTGGTTCCTCAGGTGATCCTCTCAACAATGGATTTGATCGTTTTTTCGGCTATAATTGTCAGCGTCACGCCCATAATTATTATCCCAAGTATCTGATTGATGATCGTGACAGGCTACAGCTTCCCGGGAATAACCGTGGCTTCACTGGAAAGACATATGCATCTGGGCTGATTGCGAATCAGCTTCTTGATTTCATCTCAACAACCGTAAGGGAGACAGACGATCCATTTTTTGTATATTATCCAACGGTGATTCCGCATCTTGCACTTCAGGTCCCGGACGGAGAACTCCACCAGTACCGGGGTGAATGGTCCGAAACCCCGTACAAGGGCAACAGTTACCTACATCATGATGAACCCAGAGCCGCCTATGCAGCCATGATAAGCTATATGGATAAGCAGGTTGGAAGAATGATGACACTTCTGGAGAGTCTGGGTGTCAGCAAAAATACTCTGTTTATCTTCACGTCGGATAATGGAACCACATTTCTCAAAGGCCAGGTGGACTATGAGTTTTTCAACAGTGTGAATGGATTCAGGGGACTTAAAGGTCAGGTATATGAGGGAGGCATCCGGGTACCTCTGATAGTTCATTGGCCGGGCCAAGTGACTCCAGGAACTGTCAGCAATCTCCTCTCGGCTCATTATGATATATTTCCAACGCTTGCCGAGGCGGCAGGAATAAGTTCCGATAAACTTCCGGTTCACGACGGGTTGAGTTTTCTACCGACGGCCATAGGTGATAATTCCTCACAGAAACTGCATGAATACCTGATGTGGGATTTTGCCGGATATGGAGGTCAGTTGGCCATACGCAATAATTCCTGGAAGCTGGTGCAGCGTGATATGAAGAAAAATCCAGATTCCCCATTGGAGTTATTTAATCTCCAGGCGGATCCTGGAGAAAATACCAATGTGGCTGACCAAAATCCTGATATAGTTAAAAATCTCTACCAGACTCTTATAAATCAACGGTCAAAGCCAAAGATTGAGCGCTTCCAATTTGGTGATTACGGCCGAGGTCTGTAACCACCTGAAATTTCATGGGGATGTCCATCGCGAAGGCGATGGATTCAGTTTTCAGGGATGACTGTCTCACTGTATCGGACATTGCCGTCTGTGCCATGAAAGTTCACTATCAGCCGGGGCATTGGTCCGCCTGAAACCCGGCATGAGATGAACCCGGGCTCAATAGCCAGGAATTTGTGCATGGGAGAACGGGCGGAGAGACTGAACCCGCCAGCATGTTCATCCGACCCGGCACCACATGAGAACTCTCTTAATCCTGACACCGGGTCTTGAGAGGCGTATTGCCAGTGTCTGTCACCACAGATCACAATGAGGTTTTTCTCCTGCCCCAGTCGTTTTCTGAGTTTTGAGCCTTCATACGAAAAGCCTTCATTGGCGTAATTGTCCCGTTTATTCCTGCGGTCCGGTCCAACCATGGGAGTGGGGCTGAGAATCACTTTAAATTGAGCGGTTGACTGGCTGAGTGTTGTGAAGAGCCATTGTTTTTGAGTGGTGCCCCAGATGGATTTATCCGGGCCGTCTTTGGCGGAGTTTGGACTTCTGAAGTCACGGCCTTCCATGAGCCAGATTTGGAGGTTTTTACCCCAGGTGAATGTTCTGTAGGTTAATTTTCTGACCGGGAATTGTTCACGGAAGAGTTCTATACCCTGGTTGAAAGTCAATTCCCCGTATGTCTGTCCGGGCCAGCAGTCATTTTTGAGAGTATCATGATCGTCTTTCATCCAATAGCTGGGGATTCTTCTGTGAAAGTCTCTCTGATAGGCTAATGAATACAGACGGGTGAACTTGAAACGTGCGAGATCGAGGCGGGTCGCATAGGGATCCGTCTTGTCAAAGTATTCAATATCACCTGTGTGTACAAAAAAGTCCGGATTCAGTTTCTGCATTGACGGATAAAGATAGTGGCCGTTGAGGGGGTGGTCCCTGCGGAGATAATCATGGCAGCCGGCAACCGTGAATGTGATATCCTCATCAACCCTATCGGTCGGCGCCGTAGTGAGATGTCCATCAATGGAATTCTGTATTATATCATCGTCCACTGTACTGGCTTCAATTGAGAAACGGTAGTCGCATTGTGGAGTCAGATTCTGCAGGTCAAACTTGATGGAGTGCCCGGAGTCCTGGGAGGCTTGTGTCCAAGGAGATTGGTAAACCTTGACTTCAGCTGGACCGGATTTCCATAGAGTGAGTCGGGCCTGGCCGTCCATTCCTGGAACTGCTCCGACAATCTGATCGATTGTGACACCATCGGGTATCTGTGCATCAGCAGGAAAATGCTTTTCCTTCAGTCTGTTTTCCCCATCAGCCAGAGAGTTCAGGAAATCTGGTCCCACCTGGATTCTTTCGGGTTGAGCTGTGAGCCGAGTCCAGATGATGACGCTGTCTGATGAGAGTTCTCCAATCTTGTAGCCATTGGCAAAAAAGATGTGGGGATCTTCAGCTGCAAGGGCCCGATCCAGTCTGCCTGTCGGGAATAATGTCAGTAGGGAAATAATGACAAAGGCGAATATCTTCATGATGCTTGAAATATGAATTTTAGAAAAATATAAAATGTCATCGAATCTCCGGAATATGTTTATACAGGGATCAATTTATGGGTTTAAAAATCCGGTTTGATATATGTGGAGAGACGATATCGGCTTTCGGGTATCCCCTTTCAGCAGGGGATGGTGGAACGAATTCTGACTGTCGTCCCTGGATGTGGATTGAGTGGTCATTCTCAATGGTGACGAAAGCAAATAGAGAGTCCTTATAGTGGGCCATCCTTCCATAGTTATTTCCGACCCAGTGGTATGATGCGCTGTTGACCCAGTGGTGGTGGACATTGTCTTCGTATGTGAGTCTGTCAATGTGGTGATGACCTGCGAAAAAGCAGATGACTGGAGATATGGAATTATTTTTGTTGTGTCTGGCGACCATTTTTTTCACAAGTTCCTGGTTTTTTGTGCCGGCCCCATCTGTCAGTCCCTGATGGCTGAATATGATGATGGGTTCCTGTGATTTCTGCAGTGCCATTTCAAGCCAGGTCAGTTGTTCCGGGTCAATATATCCACGACCGTCAGGGTATTGGAAGTAATTACTGACGCTGTAATCAATATATTTGCCGTCATCCAAAAGTATATTATTACAGTCGAGGACAATGATCCGGAATCCTTTGGATGTGAATTGGTAGTATGGGCCTGGCATTCCCAGAAAATGCACCATATGATTTTTTGTTGATTTATCCATATCGTGGTTGCCAAGCACATGGAAACAGGGTGAATTGATCTGATTCCATTCATCAAGAAATGATTGGCTTTCAGCATCTCCAAAACAGAAGTCACCAAGTTGAATAACAAAATCAACCCGGGTTGCCATCAATGAGTTGACGAAGGTTTTGAGTCTCTCCATGGATTGGTCTGCGAGTCCGTGATGGATATCGGCGATCATGGCAAAGCGCAGAGGCGCTGAACTTTCTCTGGAGTCTGCTGCTGGAACCATGGCCCATGCTGCCGATGTGCTGAGGATTTGGCCAAATTTCCGTCGGGTCATTTCTGGGTGTCGTATCATTCCGGTTTTGGGGATATCCGGAAGATGGAGAATCTGGGAATAAAATGTGCTGAGTTCCGGATATACAGGACCACATTAGGGACTGAAATGAGCCGATGCCAATCTTTTATTGCCATAAAAATGACTTGGGCCCATCCTTGTTGTTTATGGATGAGAGTGACTGGAAACTGAATGGAAAAAAAGCCCTTGTGACAGGAGGTACACAAGGCATCGGTCTGGCTGCTGCCGAGAGCCTGGCCATGATGGGGGCCGAAGTTCTCGTCACTGCCCGGAATGAAGAGCGACTCAGGGAGCGTCTGGATGAATGGTCCTCAAAAGGTCTGAATATCTCGGGATTCATCTGCGATATGTCGTCCCCTGAGACAGTTCAGCCTGTGCTCGATCATCTGGATATTACCTGGAAATCACTCGACATTCTGGTCAATAATGTCGGAGGAAACCGGCGAAAGGATTCAATGGATTATACCATTGAGGAATACAGGCAATTGATGGATTGGAATCTGGGGTCGGCATTTGAACTGTCGCGAAAGGTTCAGCCCTATCTCAAGGCATCCGGGGACGGACGCATTGTGACTGTGGCATCGGTTGCCGGCATGACTCATCTCAAGAGCGGTGTGGTATATGCTATGGCCAAGGCTGCCTTAATCCAGATGACCCGGAATTTCTGTATTGAATGGGCGAAGGATAATATCAAAGTGAATTCGGTTTGTCCTTGGTATACACGAACTCCTTTGGTGAGGTTTTCGATGGAGGATCCGGTCCGGATGAAAGCTATACTTGAGAGGACTCCATTGGGTCGTTTTGCTGAACCGGATGAAGTGGCTTCTGCCATTACATTTTTCTGTTTACCTGCCTCACGCTTTATCACCGGCCAGAGTCTGGCTGTCGATGGGGGCTTTATGGTATTCGGTTTTGACCCCAGTTTTTCTGACAATGGGTCGTGACAAGGGCCTTCATTCAATTCAGGGGTATCGATTGGCATCACTGAATTTGAAAATTCAGTCATGAGTTCAAATCATAAGAGAATCAATCCCATAAAAATACTGGTTCCAATTGTAGTCGTGGTTATCGTCGCCTCGGGTATATGGAATTACATGGTGAGTCAGGATATTTCCTCTGGCAATGAGGCGGACCAGATGAATGCTGAGGCAATCCGCCGATGGATTGAAAATGATGAGCAAAAAGCGAAATTGAAAAGCCAGTCAACCAATTCAGTTGTCAATCCATAGCGGGATCCTTAAAATCGAGTCATAGAAAAACCTCCCTTCTTCAGGGAGGCCAGTGTGTGTTTGTCGAACTGATCTTTCAGATTTACGTAATAAGAAATTATTCAGGAAGGATCACCGAGTCCACGACGTGGATAATTCCGTTAACGGCATTGATATCCGCCTGGATCACCTTTGCCTCATTGATCATGACCTTGCCCCATTTGGCTTTGACAGCGAGGTTCTGGCCATTGAGGGTTTTAGCTGAATCGAGTTTTGCTGCCGTTGCAGCCGGGACATATCCTTCGACCACGTGGTATTTGAGTATGGAGGCAAGTTTCGGCAGATTTTCTTCTTTCAGGAGAGTCTCTACAGTGCCTTTTGGAAGCTTTGCAAACGCCTCATCTGTTGGAGCAAATACTGTGAATGGTCCTCCCTCGGCTACTGCCTTGTCCAGCCCGGTCGCCTGCAGAGCAGCTACCAATGTTTTGAAGGAACCAGCGGCTACAGCCACCTCAGCAATATTTTTTGTCTCTGGAATGATGACCGTGTCGATGACATGAATCACGCCATTTGAACACTCGATATCTGTGGCCACTATTTTTGCCTTACCGATATACGCTCCTGTGTCGGTGACCTTCACGGAGGCAACCTGTCCTGCCAGTGTCTGCACAGATTTCAGTTTTGTCACTGCTGCCGCCTTGTTTTCCCCGGCCACAACGTGGTATTTGAGGATAGTCTGAAGCAATTTCTTATTTTCGGGCTTCAGAAGTGATTCAACTTTTCCTTCCGGCAGTTTGGCAAATGCCTCATCAGTCGGAGCGAAGACGGTCAGTGGGCCATCCCCATTCAGCGCATCCACAAGCCCGGCGGCTTTGACTGCGGCCACCAATGTTGCAAATTTCTCAGCTTTTGCAGCCGTCTCCACGATCGTTTTCTTCCCGTGGTGTTCGGCGCGGATCTCAGTTGTCGATGTCATGACCAGGCCAGCCAGAACGAGTGTCAGTAATTTCTTCATAATTATTGTCTAACTTTTTATTTGGTGTGTCTCACAAAATGTGAGTGTTTGTTCAATTGTTACGCCTTATGTTTCGCTCGTGTTGCGAATATGGATTCAAAAAAGTTCGACAAAATTTTCGTGGTTCCGATTTTGTTGTTTTTGCGTTGAATTTTCAGAGGGATTTCAGATCGACCAGACTCATTGGGGGTCACCGGGTTAAAGTGGATGGTTTATTGGGGGGGAATCTGTGGCTGGGCCGAAGAGGTTTTGTCGGGCATTCCGGGTGATTTTGACGATGGCGGGGTGTTTGACCTTTCTTTCAATGGTGATGGCGTAGAATGATTCGCGGATCGAACGGGTCGAGCCGATGGATTTGACGCCGTATTCGCGGCAGATTTCGTCGGCGATGACGGATGGGCCGGTGAAGACGCCGGCTCCCTCGCGTCCAAAGACTTTCATGAGTGCGCTGTCATGGAATTCCGCGATGATCCGGGGCGTAATTTGTTTGCTGCCAAACCAGCGTTCCAGAGAACGACGAATGATTGTATTACCAGTCTGGGCCAGAAAGGGTGCCCCGTCCAGATTCTGGGGAAATCGTCCTTTGAGCTGACAGGCCAGTGAGGCTTTCGCAAAAAACGTGACACCGCTTTCCCCAAGGAAATGATTGAACGCTTTGACTTTTGCCGAACCCGCAATGGGGGCATCCGCCAGAACAAGATCCAGTCTCTGGATGGAGAGTTCTGCCAACAGGCGGTCAGTCATATCCTCCTCGCAGACGAGATGAGTATTACTGCCGGGTTCAAGAACAGGAGCCAGAATCCGGTGGCAGACAAGTTTTGGCACAACGTCAGCAACTCCCACACGCAGCTTTCTCGGTCTTTTGGATTCGACACCCTTCATGCTTTCCAGGAATTCCTGCCCCAGAGAGAAAATCTCCTCCGCATAATCGTATGCCAGTTGGCCCGCGTCTGTGAGCTCCAGTCTGCCGGCTTTTCTGTCAAACAGAGGTTCTCCAAGCTGGTCTTCAAGCAATCGGAGCTGTTTGGAAATTGTCGGTTGTGTCAGGTTCAGGGCCAGGCTGGCCTTGCTGACACCGCCTTCCCTCACAGTCGTCCAGAAATACAATAGATGGTGATAATTCAAAAAATTCATAGGCCTTCAGGTATAGATAAAGTCTATACTCCAGGCGGAATTATTTCAATTAGACTAATTATTCTCAGGCCCGATGATATAGGAGAGATGAAAAATGCAGCCCAAATCGACGACCTGATAAATGGCAACCGCCTCTTTAAAAAAGAAGTTTATCCAGCCAAAAAGCGTTTATTTGATCAATTGGCAGGCGGACAGAGTCCTCATGTGACGATGCTGACCTGTTCTGATTCACGGATTGACCCCTGTGTCATTACCCAGACTGAGCCTGGCGATTTATTTGTTATCCGCAACGCGGGGAACATAGCCCCAGTCAATAGCGGGGCAGCCAGTGGCGAGATAGCGACATTGGAGTTTGCGGTTCGGGCACTGGGCACCCAGCATATAGTTATATGTGGTCATACGGACTGTGGTGCCATGAAAGGGCTTCTGGCTCCGGAGAAATGTGCGCACCTCACATACGTGTCGGCATGGGTCAGGGAATCCGAAGCGGTTCTGGCGACGCTCGATCTGGAAAATCTGAATGAAAGCGAGCGCCTGGCCAAAGTCATCGACGCCAATGTCCTCTATCAGATTGAGAATCTCATGAAGCTCGATTTCATAGCCGAAGCGGTCGGAGATGGGAAGCTGAGTCTTCATGGCTGGGTTTACAACATCGGATCCGGAGACATCCGGGTGCTTTCCGGTGAGGGGGAAACGCATCAGGCGACCAGTTGTGTTTCGGCATAACGGAAATTGTGAATGACAGAAGGTGATTCATGAAACCTTTCGAATCGGATAATTTAAAAAATGTGGACTGGGGGAAGGAATTCCTGGCGTCCATAGTGGTATTTCTGGTTGCGTTACCCCTTTGTATGGGGATCGCCATCGCTTCCGGAGTCCCGCCCGCTCTGGGGTTGATCAGTGGGATTGTTGGTGGACTGGTCGTCGGATTCCTGGGCGGGGCTCCACTTCAAGTCAGCGGACCGGCTGCCGGACTGGCAGTGCTCGTGTATCAGCTGGTTGAAAAACACGGATTGGCAGCCATGGGATGGGTTGTCCTTGGCGCTGGAATCCTGCAGATACTCTCAGGAGCTCTTCGGCTGGGGCGCTGGTTCCGGGCCGTTTCTCCAGCAGTTATTCAGGGAATGCTGGCTGGAATTGGGGTCCTGATTTTTGCGGCCCAGTTCCATGTCATGGTCGACGACTCACCCAGATCATCGGGTATCCAGAACATATTGACCATACCTGAGTCCGTGATGAAGGGAGTCTTCCCGATGGACGGGTCGGTTCATCACATAGCGGCGCTGATCGGCGTCATTGCGATAGCGACAATCATCCTGTGGCAGAAGTTCCGGCCAGAAAAGCTCAAAGCCATACCCGGTCCACTGATTGCAGTGGTTGCGGTGAGCATCATTGCAGCAGTATTCAACATGCCCATCAAATACGTGACGATTCCCGGGAATATGCTGGAAGCTCTCAACTATCCCAGCTTGTCAGATGTGAGCCTGTTTCAGGATTCATCGTTTTGGGGGGCGGTGATAGGTTTTGCCATCATAGCAAGCGCGGAGACTCTGCTTTGTGCCACGGCCGTGGACCGAATGCATGATGGCCCCAGAACCAGATACGACAAGGAGCTTCTGGCTCAGGGGGTAGGGAATACGATATGTGGTCTTGTCGGCGCACTTCCGATAACCGGAGTTATTGTCCGCAGTTCGGCCAATGTCGAAGCAGGAGCCAAGACGAGATTTTCGGCCATTTTCCATGGAGCCTGGTTGCTTTTATTTGTGGTATTTCTGCCCTTCATTATCCGGTGGGTGCCGACGTCGGCACTGGCTGCCATCCTTGTATACACCGGCTACAAACTGGTTAATCCCGCCGCCATCCGAAAGTTGTGGAAAGCGGGGAAATCTGAAGCATTTATATATTTTGCGACGGTCATAGCCATTGTTGCGACGGATCTGCTGACTGGAGTTCTGGTTGGATTTGGGCTGGCTCTGGCGAGGTTGCTCTATACATTCCTGCATCTTGAAATCCGGAAGACAGAGTCGGAGAATGGCAAGCGGGTCGACTTCGCTCTGAAGGGCGCCGCCACATTCATCCAGCTTCCACGCATTGCCGAAAAACTTGAGTCGATAGATGATTCGGCTGAAGTGCACTTGCATGTGGCTTCTCTGGCCTACGTGGACCACGCCATTCTGGAACTTTTCAATGATTGGAAAAACCGTCGTCCCGGTCCGGTTCAAACCGAGTGGGATGAACTGACAGCGCGTTTCGGCAATAAGCTGGTGCTGCCGGATTTCAAAGTCCCTTTATCATCCGGTGATGATGGCCCCTCATCATCATCCTCGATGGTATCCCAGGCTGCTGGATCCAAGGTATGAACTGCGCCTTGGATCCTAATACATAGCATAGGAGCAGCCTGTTCCTGATCCTGATAGTAATGATGCCCCTGCCTCCCCGGCAGGGGTTTTCATTTTGGCACTGAATGGTGGCTCCTCGCGGAACCTTAACCTATAGTTTTAATCGGACACTCAGTGATAGAACCAATTCATTTCAATATGCAGCCTGGACATGTTTCACGATTGTCAGGATATTGAAGGTCGGAAATATTTTTGCAGCCGCAGAATTTCCTTTCAATTGGACATAAATCAGTTAAACGCCAAGTCCCTTAAGCAGCTCAAGAAATCCCGTTGGTTTTATCCGGATATTGATCGGAACAGGACTTTCTCTTAAGAAAATTCGAGGAGATTTATGAAGAAAATCATTAAAATATGCACATTTTTTGTGCTGTTTCTTCTGGTAGGTCATTGGTGCTCTACATTACAGTAACCCTACTCCTCTCTGAATGCTACCTGTCGTTGAGCGGAGTGGATTAAACTGATTAATACCAATTTAAATATGCAACAACAAGTCAATATGAAAATGAATTCAAACTCTGAAGTATCTGGAAAACTTTCATTCTATAAAAGGGGGCCGCAATTCATGCGGGTATCAAAAATGAGGTCCAACTTGGAAAAAATAAAACTATCCAGGTTGTCGATCATAATATTTCTAGTTCAGATTGCATATGTAAACGCTGAAGAATTTGAAGGGATTGAGTTTCCTCAGGGGGAGGTGTCATTTGCTGATCGTGTGGTGTTATATGAACCTGCGTATTCAGGCAGCTCAAATGCACTATTGGCCAATCTGAGTGATCCAACGGATGCTCTTGGTGTTCCTGATTACAATGGTTTACAGGGCGCCGAGCTTGATGGGGCCGTGTCTCTCAATGCAGGTGGCAGGATTACCCTGGAATTTCTCAATAACGTTTTAACCGGCAGTGGAACATCCGAACCAGATCTTCATATCTTTGAGGTTGGAGCGATCCTTGAAGAGGTTGACGTTGAAATCAGTATCGATGGATCTACTTGGGTTTCTGTAGGTCGGACCAGCGGTGGAATCTCGTCCTTGGATATTGATGCATTCGGTTATGGGGTGCTTGACCAGTTCAGATTTGTCAGATTGACGGATGTGTTGACTCAGGGAGTTGGAATTGCGGAGACTGCTGGAGCAGAAATCAACGCAGTTGGGGCTATTTCAGCAAATCCAACTGCGCACATGCCTGAAGCAGAAATTGGGAAAGCTGTTGTTGTTAAATTCGATTCACTTCCCGGCAGTTTTTATGTAATTGAATCCTCCCCGGATCTGAATGAATGGGCCGTTGAAGTTGAGAAACTTACTGGCACGGGGGAAGAGCTGAAGATGTTTTTTGAAGTTACAGAGGACAAACAATTCTTCAGGGTTATACCCTTCGAAGAGTAAGAGGCTTTCCTTCCCTTCGATCTACTGGAAAATGACAGACCATTGAACCCGGTCCAAAGGAAGTCAAAATAAATAATCCACAGTGATGCCAAAATAAATTGATGAAATCCAGTCTGTTTATCCTTCAAATAAAATAATCAAGTAATGCACACCCTTTAACTAATGAAATGGATTTACTGATTTTTTTGAGCTGCCGAAAAATGTGGCAAAAATATTATACAACCGGTTGTGCCTTCCTATGGGGATATTGCCTATGCAGAGTCTGATCTGGAAGTGAGATCTTCCAGTAGTGGTATATGTTTCCTCAATTCATCAGAAGAAATGGATATGCCTGAAGGTAGTCATTTCTTTGGTGGCATTTTAGAATGATGGAATGGGGAATCTTTCCTCTTTCGATATCAGTCAGACTGGTAAGAATGGAGAGTAACCATTTGTGTTCTGGGATCATGAGATTAAAATGGAAGAGAATCTGTAAATGTCCCCCAGTATGTCATCGCATCGGGAATCCGCTGGGATTTCACCAATTTAATTCATTGAGTGGACTAAAGGGATCAAATAAAAAGGTTCCTGCGGGTGGCTCACTCATTCAGTGCGCTACCGGGAATTAGTGATAAAATCGAATGATGTTGCGAAAACAGATAATCAGAATATTTGTCTGGAGCGTTGTGCTTGCTCTCAATATGTCACCGGGCGGTGGTGACCAGACTGGGAGAGAGCTTCCCAATGTGGTTATCATCATCAGTGATGATCAGGGTTGGGCGGACATTGGCTATAACAACCCACGGGTTTACAGTCCCAACCTCGATAAGCTGGCCCTTTCAGGTGTCAGGTTTGCGAATCATTATGTGATGCCTCAGTGCACTCCGACGCGGGTGGCTCTCATGACCGGCCGGTATCCGGGGCGGTTTGGAACAGCCGGACTGCAGGCGAGTAATGTGCCGGCATTCCCCTTGGGAACACCGACTCTGGCAAGGATGTTTCAGGATAGTGGATACGATACCTTCATGAGTGGCAAATGGCATTTGGGATCCTCGGCGGATCACGGGCCGAACCATTTTGGTTTTGATGAGAGTCATGGATCACTCACCGGCGCTGTGGGTATGTACGATCACCGGTATCATGCAAAGCCTGATACCCCATATGATCCCACATGGCACCGGAATCATGAAATTATTCCCGGGTATGAGAATGGGGTGCATGTGACCGACCTCACATCCGGAGAAGCCGTGAAATTTATCCGGAGGGAGCGCTCCAACCCCTTTTTCCTTTATCTGCCATTTCATGCGCCACACACGCCACTGGACGAGCGCGGGCAGTTTGTGGACACACCGACGCAACCGGACCCAGCGAATCCAGACCGATGGCTCAATGAGGACCGGATCAGGTGGTTCAATGATCCTGCGGGGTTGATTCAGGCTGAGAAATCCAGGGACAAACGCCTGCTTCTCGCCACAATTCACCATCTCGACAGTGCGATTGGCGACGTGGTTCAGGCGCTTAAGGAAACTGACCAGAGAGAGAATACTTTGATATTATTTTCCTCTGATAATGGTCCGTGGATGAATAATGCGGGCGGGGGCTATCCGGATAATTATCCGCTCAGGGATTATAACCAGCCGGACAATCTGCGTGGCCGGAAGCTGGATGTCTGGGAAGGGGGCATTCACGTTCCCGGATTTGTGAACTGGCCGGGAAAAATCACCCCGGGGGTTATTGAAGAGCCTGTGCATATCATCGATTGGTTTCCAACACTGGCCAAAATTACAGACTATCGGCCGGAGCCTTCAATTCCCTGGGATGGCCTTGATCTTGGTCCTTTGCTTTTTGTTCAGGGCAAGTTATCTGGCCGGGATCTTTATTGGATATGGAACTCGAAGATCAATCGCTGGGCCCTGCGGTACAGGGATTGGAAGATTGTGAAATATGGCCAGGGTGAACCAGAACCTCACCAATGGCAATTATTCAACCTGACTACAGACCCGGAGGAAAAAGATAATGTGGCCTCCAATTTTCCCGGAATCGTTTCAGAAATGCATCATCGCTTTCTCAGTCAGCGGAGTTTGGACCTGAGGCCGTGACTCATCCGAGGTTTTTGTGAAGACAGAAATCCCTGGGATATGAAACACACAGGTATCGCCTCGGGTCTTTCTGAGACCGGGGATGTAAATATTGAGTCAGCCCCGGTCAGCAACCTGCCATTAAAAAATATGAAAAATGCCTTCCATGGGGGACGGTTCTACTATGAAATAAATGAGGACTTTTCCGGTTTGTCCCGAAAGAACGATGTGATTAATGGGGATGTTCTGGATGCCTGGTATAGTCCTTCTCCTGAGGTGTTGAATGCGATATCAGGTTCCTTGGAATGGCTGGTGCGGTCATCGCCCCCAACCCATGGGGATGGGCTGAAGTCCGCTGTTTCCGACACGAGAGGGATACCAGTTGAATCGATAGGCATTGGAGCCGGTTCATCTGAACTGATCTTTCGTATTCTGTTGGGAGTGATACTTAAGAGTCGCTCGAAAATTCTTATTCCTGATCCCATATAGAGTGAGTACCCGCATATTCTTGAAAGAGCGGAATGGGCGACCGTGATCAAATTGAGTGCCGGGCGGGATCATAATTTCCTGGTAGGTATGGAACGTCTGTCAGAATCCATTAAAGATCAGTCTCCGGATTGTGTTATTCTGGTGAATCCAAATAACCCAACTGGTGAATATTTTGATTCTGATAAACTCAAGACACTGATACGGAATAATCCTGGCACATTCTTTTGGGTTGATGAGACATATATAGATTACCTGGAGGGTGGGGAAACACTGGAGTCTTTTGCCTGCACTATGGACAACGTGATAGTTGTGAAATCCCTTTCCAAGATATTTGCCCTGAGCGGATTGAGGGTGGCCTATGCAGTCAGTTCACCTACGAATATTCTTGAACTTGATAAAACAACACCACCATGGATTGCTGGGACTCTGGCCCAACTGGCAGCTATTGAGGCCTTGCGGACCTATGATTATTACCGGAATCAGATTGGTGCCACAAACCGGCTGAGAAGGGAGGTCGTCAGCATATTATCCCAATGGGATGGTGTCAGAGTCCATTGTGCCGCAGGAAATTTTATTTTTCTGGAGCTGCTTGAATCGAAGGCATCCCGGTTTCAGACATTCATGGAGAATGAGCGGATTTTCATACGGGATTTTTCACATAAATCACCGGCAATGGATGGTGAATTTATCAGAATCGCTATAAGATCGCCTGCTGAAAATAAACGGATCCTGAATGTATTCTCCAGGTTTCTGAGAAACTGATATTATTCACATGAGGAAAAGCAAGTACGACAAGTTGTGTGAGGGTATTGAGCATACGACCTCGGCGCCGGATTTTTTCGAATTCATATGGAAGTGTCTGGCTGGGGTGAATCATTCCATGCCCTTTTACGTTGATATCAGAGATAATCAACCGGTGGTCATCTGTTTCACGTTTCTATTTCCGCTGGATGACAGGTCAGCTGAAGTTATTCTGACAGCCGGCAAATCCAAAGGATACTTCAGCAAGGTAAAGGAAGTCCGATTCATCGGTTCCAAAATCCGGAAAGAAACCGCTTTGGAATTCAAAACCATCAATGATTCTGTCTCAGTTTATTGGGTTACCTTCGATGAATACATCAACCACCATGAAGAATGGAAAAAGAACATATACAGCCATTTTTATGCGGATCCGCTTTTCTGGACCACAAATATGAAGGCCTCGGGATTTTTGCCTGTTTGAGCGTTGAAATCCTCCAAAGGTTGTAATTCCAGGCACTTTGGTATACATTCGCCCCCATCATGATCCTCAATAAAGCACGCAAGGTTATCGCCTCAATATTTTTGCCGATCCTGATTGGCATCCCGGTATTGAGCATTGAAATCAAGGAGAATTTGAACAGGACCGAACACGGAAGCACGTGGAAGCCAGTGCCGCTTTACGAATATCCAATGGCCTGGTGGGGGCTGGCCCTTGTGACAGCGGTTTTTCTCGTGTTCCTGTGGGGAGATCAGGTCGGGCGGTACGGGAGTCAGGGTGGCCATGACTGGACACCTCAGCCGGACTGAGCCCCGGAAACCGCTCCAGCCAATCTGCCCGGGGCTGTCTCCTTTATGATTCGCTGACCAGTCAGAAGGGGATACGGGAATAGCTTCTCATTTCCTGGAATTATCGCTGAGAAGGTGAGTGATACGGGATCAGAAGTCCGTCAATGACAAAGGCTCTGACAAAATGTCTGAGGCAGCGGAGACTGGCTGGAATTGGGGATAAGCTGGCAAATCTCCTCTTTCCTGGGGAATTTTTTTGCCATTATTGGAGGAAGTGGGATAATTTGGGATGCTTTTGTGCCGTGAAGTGGTGCTTTGGCGGGATAAATTTTGACGAAGATGATGGTATTGAAGTTTTTATTCATCTGCCTAGAGGTAGTTGTTCTGTTTAATTTCATAATAATTGTTCACGAGCTGGGACATTTTCTGGCGGCGAAGTGGCGTGGGCTGCATGTGGAGCGTTTTGGGATCTGGTTTGGCAAGCCACTGTGGGAAAAAGAGATCGGAGGCGTGAAGTACAGTCTCGGGACCATACCAGCGGGAGGATTTGTGGCATTGCCTCAGATGGCACCCATGGAAGTGATGGAAGGGGAAGTCTCCATTGACCGCAAGGAACTTCCCGAGGCGACCGCCATGGACAAGATCATTGTGGCCTTTGCCGGTCCGCTGTTCAGTATGGGGCTGGCAGTCAGCTTTGCATTGATTATTTCTCTTGTTGGTCGTCCGGTTCAGGAATCCGAGACATCGACAGTGGTTGGGTATGTGGCTCCGGACTCACCGGCATCCAAGGCGGGGATCCTGCCTGGGGATGTCATACTCAAGGTCGATGGCAACCCGGTGGAAAAATTCGGAGGGATTGGCACCAGCTCGATAAAATGGCAGATCATCACCAGCACCAACGACACCATTAAAATTGACGCCCTCAGAAATGACGTGGCGATGAGTTTTGATGTGGAGGCCATTCGGGAGAAAACGGAATTTTACCAGCGTCAGTCACTCAAACAGATCAATGTCTATCCGCTGCAAACCGCTTTTGTCGGCAAGATCATGCCGGGCAGTCCAGCTGAAAAAGGTGGAATCAAAGTCAATGACATCATTGAAAAGGTCAATGGGAGGGAGATTTACAATCCGGCGATTATCAGTGATGTCATTGGTGAGAGCGGCGGTGCTCCCCTGGAGATGGATATTAAAAGGGGTGATGATCTGGTGCGGCTTTCTGTGGTTCCGGAGAAGCCGAGCCAGCATCCCAGCGAAAACCCTCCGTATATGCTGGGGGTTCAATGGGATCCGTCCGGTGTATCGACACTGGCGTATCCGAGCCCGGTGGAGCAGATGAAATCCGCAGTGAGCACCATGGTCAATACACTGGGAGCGCTCTTCAAGAAGAACTCGGATATCAAACCTCAGCACCTGTCCGGTCCGGCCAATATCATGCGCATGTATTACATGCTGTTTGAGAGTGACAACGGGTGGCGGCTGGCACTGTGGTTCAGCGTGGTTTTCAACGTCAACCTGGCGATCCTGAATATGCTGCCCATACCTGTGCTGGATGGCGGACATATCACACTGGCGATTGTCGAGGGCGTTCTGAAAAAGCCCATCAATCCGGGGATACTTGTGAAGTTGCAGGGGGCGTGCGGTCTGGCTCTGATAGGATTCATGCTCTATGTGACATTCTATGACGTGCAGGATTTTTCATTGCCCAAGGCACCGGTTGAGATACTTTTTGATGGCGGGGCGGGTCAGCAGGACGCTGTTGCACCAGCAGCAGGCTCTTCTCCCGAAGGAAATCCCGAGTAAACCATACCAGCACGCATGGAATATTGTCATTCACCATACCGTTACAACCGGCGGCAGACGAGGGAAGTTGTCGTAGGCGACCCGTCCGACAGCGGTGTGATCATAGGCGGGGGCCACTCAGTGGTGCGTCAGTCGATGCTGACGTCGGACACCAAAGATACGGCGGCGAGCGTTCAGCAGACTCTCGATCTGGTGGCTGTGGGCTGTCAGATTGTCCGTATCACAGCACCCAATGTCAAAGCGGCCGCGAACCTCGAGCATATTGTCGATGAATTGAGGCGTCGTGACTGTCGGGTTCCCATAGTTGCCGACATCCATTTTCTGCCCTCAGCGGCCCTGGAAGCGGTGAAGTGGGTCGAGAAAATACGTATCAATCCCGGAAACTATGCCGACAAGAAGAAGTTTGCCACCCGAGAATACACACAGGACGAGTACGCGGCGGAACTGGAGCGGATTGAAGAGGAATTCACACCGCTGGTTCTTTTGTGCAAGGAACTGAAGCGAAGTCTGCGCATAGGCACGAACCACGGGTCATTAAGTGACCGCATCATGAACCAGTATGGGGACACACCGCTGGGGATGGTGGAAAGTGCACTGGAATTTGCCCAAATTGCCCGGAAGAATGATTTTCATAATTTCGTATTCTCGATGAAGTCGAGCAATCCGAAAGTGATGATCGAGTGCTACCGGCTTCTGGCGGCGAGACTGGCTGAGCTGGGCCCGGACTGGAATTACCCGCTCCATCTCGGTGTGACTGAGGCTGGAGACGGAGAAGATGGCCGCATCAAGAGCGCGATCGGGATTGGGTCCCTGTTGGCAGATGGTATAGGGGATACTATCAGGGTGTCCCTCACGGAAGATTCCCCCAATGAAATCCGCGTCTGCAATGACCTTCTGGCTCAGATACCCATCCTGACGGGGACGCCGGAAATAAATGATGCGCCACCAATATCGTGGGATCCGTTTGAGTATAATCGTCGTGCGGGCCGGGTAACATCCCTGATGGAGGGTATATCCTGTGGTGGAGACGAACCGATTCGTGTAGTCATGACCCGAGATGCGTTTGATAAAGTCAGTTCCCGTATCCGTCCCGGGGCCGATGTGAGGCCTGAGGGGATATACGAGGATCTCGGTATTATCGAAGTGGACCCGACAGAGGATTTCACGATTGAAGGCGATGGTCTGGTTGCAGTGGCCGACGGTGTTGATCTGCCGGTGATAACCGCCTACCGGCTTCTGGTTTCGCGGATGGCGGCGATGGGCGCCACGAATCCGATTCTCATCAAGGACTGCCTCAAATTTGAGGATGTGCCATTGACTCCCGAGATCGCGTTGCTGCGGGCGTCTGTCAATATCGGGAGCCTGATATGCGATGGCATAGGGGATGCGATCATGGTGAGAGGTGAATCCGGAGCGGGACGTTCACTGACTCTATCATTCAATATACTTCAAGCAGCCGGATCGCGATCCTTCAAGACCGACTATGTGGCCTGTCCATCCTGTGGGCGGACACTCTTTAATCTTCAGGAAGTGACGGCGCGGATCAAGGCACGGACCGACCACCTGAAAGGGGTGAAGATTGCCATTATGGGGTGCATTGTCAATGGCCCTGGAGAAATGGCTGATGCCGATTTCGGGTATGTTGGCGGGGCACCGGGGAAAATCAATCTATACGTCAGCAAGACTCCGGTGAAATTCAATATTCCCGAAGCTGAGGCCGTCGATGAACTTGTGGAGCTCATCCGTGAGCACGGGAAGTGGGTGGACCCGCAACCAGCTGACGGGCCGGAGAAATACGAAGTTCAGGAAGTTCAAAGCCAGTCATAAGATTCTGCGTCTGTGCAGGCAATGGTTGAGCCATCGTGGTTCCCGGGACGGAGAGGGCAGGCGCCTTGATCCCGTAACCCGGCCGGGAGACCCGTTCAGCCTCATCACCAGAGAGTAAATTCAAGATCCACAATTCAACAATTCAAATTTTTTAAATATCAAGATGAGCGACAACTCAAATCCTTCATCACCTGACACCAATGCGGCCCACAGGAATTTCATCAGGCAGCGCATTGATCACGATCTGGCTGAAAATAAAAATGAGGGGAAAGTCATCACAAGATTCCCCCCCGAACCCAATGGCTACCTGCATATCGGACATGCCAAATCCATCTGCCTGAATTTTGGTATCGCCCGGGAATACCAAGGGAAATGTCACCTGAGATTTGATGATACCAACCCGACCGCCGAAGATGTCGAATATGTCGAATCCATCCAGGATGACGTCCGGTGGCTGGGCTTCAACTGGGGCGACAATCAGTTCTTTGCCTCCGACTACTTTGACCAGCTGTACGAAATGGCGGTTCAGCTGATTCGCCAGGGCAATGCCTATGTCTGCGGGATTACTCAGGACCAGTGGCCTGAATATCGGGGTGTCCCTTCTAAGCCCGGGAAAGAGAGTCCATTCCGCAACCGGCCAGTGGAAGAAAACCTTGCTGAGTTTGAAAAGATGAAGCAGGGGGAGTATGCGGAAGGCAGCCGGGTTCTCAGAGCGAAGATTGACATGGCGAGCCCCAACATACATTTGCGGGATCCTGCCATATATCGAATCAAGAAAGCCCCCCATCACCGGACTGGCGATCATTGGAAGATCTATCCGATGTATGATTACACGCACTGTCTGTCGGATGCGATTGAAGAGATAACGCATTCACTGTGCACGCTGGAATTTGAAGTGCACAGGCCATTATATGAATGGGTGCTGGAGCGACTGGGAACAGCGGCCCGGCCACAGCAGATAGAATTTGCCCGCCTGAATCTCAATTATACAGTGCTGAGCAAGCGAAGGCTTCTGAAGCTTGTCGAGGAGAAGTATGTTGAAGGCTGGGATGATCCCCGGATGCCAACCCTGTCGGGGATGCGCCGTCGCGGGTACACACCGGAGTCGATCCGAAATTTCTGTGAAACCATTGGAGTGACCAAATTCAAGGGAGTGACGGACATATCTCTGCTTGAGCACAGTCTGCGACAGGATCTGAATGCCAGAGCATACAGAGCCATGGTCGTGATGAATCCTCTCAAGGTGGTTATCACGAATTTCCCTGAAGGCGGGGCTGAGATGCTGACCGGACCCCGGAATCCGGAGGATCCGGAAGCGGGAACCCGGCAGATTCCCTTTGGCCGCGAGATATTCATTGAGAAGGACGACTTCATGATGAATCCGCCGAAGAAATTTTTCAGGTTGGCTCCCGGGGCGGAAGTGCGACTCAAATATGCTTATATCATCCGGTGTGACGAGGTTGTGACCGATCCGGTGACCGGGGAGGTGACTGAATTGCATTGCAGCTATGATCCGGAGACACGGAGTGGCACCGGTACAGCTAACCGGAAGGTCAAAGGGACATTGCACTGGGTTTCGGCGAAGGAGAATATTTCCCTGACCGTAAGGATGTTTGACAGGCTGTTCAATGTTGAGAAGCCGGATGAACCGGAGGAGGGGAAGAGTTTCCTTGACTACCTGAATCCGGATTCCGAGCATACTCATCCAGGAGCGGTCGCTGAGCCGGGATTGGCTGCGGCAGTTCCCGGTGAGTATTACCAGTTTGAGCGGCTTGGATATTTCGTGCCTGATTCACGGTTGTCCCGTTCCGGTGAGCTTGTATTCAACCGGAGTGTACCTTTGAAGGACAGCTGGGGAGGTAAAAAATGAGCCAGGCTCTCTGACCGGGACGTACGGTGGATTGGCGGCAGATGCCAAAAGTGTGGCACTGGCGATGATTTCCCGATCATAAGTCATTGCGCTCCGGGAGTATTTGTGGGCTAACTCATTGAAGAAAATCCGGTTCATGAGAGACCTTTAAAAGAATGGCTGAATCAGATAAAAGAAGCATCCGTGTCCTGATTCTGGAGGATTCCGAGTTTGATGCCATGGTGCTGGAGAGCCTTTTGCGCAAGGGGTCGTATGATCCGGTTATTCTGCGGGTTGAGACATTGGCGGAATTCTCGGAAGCCATTGATGGGAATGAATGGGATATTATTCTGGCCGATTACAATTTGTCCGGCTTCAAGGCTCCGGAAGCTCTTTTATTGCTTCAGAGAACAGGCAAGGATATTCCCTTCATCATCATATCGGGGGGGATAGGCGAAGATACGGCAGTCGAAGCCATGAAAGCCGGGGCTCACGATTATCTGATGAAGGGCCAGCTTGCCAGACTTGTCCCGGCTGTCGAGCGCGAGATCCGGGAAGCCAGAAACCGGTTCAGTGCCCGCGAGGCCGAGGAAGCATTGAGACGAAGTGAAAGGCTTTCCCGGCTTATTCTGGAGAATTCGAAGGAAGCCATTCTTCTGACGGATGAGGACAGTGTCATTCAACTGGCGAATCCTGCGGTGGAGGTGGTTTTCGGTTACGATCGGGATGGCATAGTCGGGCAGAATATTTCCATACTTCTGCCGGATCAGATTCCACCGGATGCGGATATAAGTGAATATGGCAATATCACTCATACTCCGAACATAGCGATCGACCAGATGGCGCACGAGACCATTGGTCAACGCAAGGACCGGAGATTTATTGTCATCGAGATTTCATTCAACCGGTTTGAGATTGGGGGAAAGCCGTATTTTGCCGCTTTCATCCGCGACATTTCGGGACGCAAAAGGGCGGAGAATGAGCTGCGTTCCCATGAGGAACAGTTTCGGGTTGCCCGGGAGATTCAGCAAAGGCTCTTTCCCAAAGGGTCTCCCGGTATTGCCAATATGGATATAGCTGGGGCAACCATTCCGGCACTGATCTCGGGTGGCGATTATTATGATTATCTGCAGATGCCGGATGGCTGCTGGGGGTTTGTGGTTGCCGATGTGACCGGCCATGGAGTTGGTCCGGCGATGCTGACTGCTGAGACGAGGGCCTATCTTCGCCTGCTGGCCCGGGAGAGCAGTTCGCCGGCCGAGATTCTCAACCAGGCCAACAAGGTACTGGATGAAGACCTCGATTTTGAACGCTATATCACCGCAATTCTGGTCGCCTATAATCCGGCCACCAACGAAATAACCTATGTGAATTCCGGACATCCCCCAGGGTATGTTTTTGACCGGGACGGGAACGTCACTCACGAAATGATTCAGTCCGGTCCACCGCTTGGCATCGAACCAGATAAGGCCTATGTCGATTCGGCGCCAGTCCAGCTCGGAGCCGGGCATGGCATTCTCATATACTCTGATGGTATTGAAGAAACCCAGGATGAATCCGGGCAGTTTTTCTCGCGGGTGAGACTCCAGGCCTGGCTCAGGCACTCGGCCTCACTGAGTTCCCGCAGTTCACTGGAGGGGCTTCTTCAGGCGGCCACGTTTTTTCGTCAGTCGCTTCCGCAGGCGGATGACATGACAGCCATCATTATCAGAGACACAAGAACCGGATCGTGAGATTCACGACCCGGTTCCCCGGATTAAGACTGGCGTCCGGATGTCGGACGTTGTTGATGTTGCTCTATCGGACTGGCACCAGGATATAGAACCGGTTTGCGTTCTGGTCGGCCTGAACTGGTTGTGACTGGATGGTACCGTCACCTGTGAATTCACCGGCGAGGGACCAGGTGGCGGGAGAAATGGCCGGGCTGACGAGCAGCCTGTATCTGACACCCTGAGTGGATTGCCAGCTGAGAGTCACACTTCCCGGAGTTGAGCCGGAGGCAATACTGACGGGGGGAGCCTCCGGTTGAGGAGAATCATTATTCGCTTTGCCTGGAGTTGCCAGAGGCAGTGTTCCAATTTCAGATTCAGCATTGGGTTCCAGACGCCCTTCCGAAATATCAGGCGACTGAGGCGGGAAATTAATCCGGTCGATGACAGCTCCGGCGGGATTGGCCAGAATGAGTGATTCCCCATTCGAGCTGCTGAGCTGGAAATTGACGTGCAGGTAGGTATCGGGCGAACTTTGACTTGGCTGTGAGTCCGCCAGAATGACCATATACTGCCGGGCTCCAATGGAAATTCCATCGGGAATTTGGAACCTTCGGACATCTGCCGGGTTATCCGAGAGGAAGAACCCACTGAGATCGACAGATTCGGAACCGGCATTGAATAGTTCAAACCAGTCCGGGAATTCACCGTCTGCCGGGTCCTGGAGAGTGGAGGTATTGGCGGCCATCCACTCGGAGAAGAAGACCTGAATTTCGGGTGATGAGAGACTGTTGGAGGTTCCCGGAGTTGGGGAGATCATGGTGACCCGTCCGATGGGGCCGCCATCACCAGGGCTGCCATACGACCGTCCGGCTATCAGGTTGCCTATATCAATAACATCGAGAATAACCATCGCATCACCCACTCTGGTTGAGAGGTAAATATTCGTTGTGGCCTCCGAAATTGCGAATGGGACCGGCCACTGCACTCCCTGAGATCTCAGATTGCCTCCACCGAAAACTGCCAGCGGGAAGGATCCCGGCTCCACAGATGGGGATGCCGGAAAGCTGAACTTGTCCAGAGCTGCCGGATCATCTGAAAGAAATACTCCAGCGAGGTTGATGGTGGCTGAGCCGTCGTTGTAGAGTTCCGCCCATGAAGGGGTTCCAGAACCGGCTTCGGCCAGAAAGACCTCATTGATCCAAAGCGGGGGCAGGTCGGGTGATGCAGGAGCGGGGACATTGGGTTTTCCTGGAGTGAATGGTCGCGATCCGGCGATGCGTTCCTGAACAGCCATGCCCCAGACAATATCCGAGCTTGTGCTGTTGGTCTGGTGGACCTCCACTGCCAGCGTGTTTGATCCATTCCTGAGGAGAGTGCGGGGAATACTGAACGGTCCTTCGATGGAGGCATTGCCAACCGTACGGCTGGCGGTGGTGGAGGCCGAAATTGTGCCAGCCGGCATCCCGGGCCGTGCGATCTCCGTTCCATTGACATAAATGACAGCGGCGTCGTCGATGATTGTCGAGTAGACGTAGTCACCACCTTTACTCAGGTCGACCTCGAAGGTGGATCTGAAATAATAGGTGATGGCTCCGAGATCCAGGGGGGTGTTCTTTGGGCCGGGCAGGGCGGAATTCTCGACAAAAAGAAGTCCTTCTCCTGAATCCCAGCTGCTGTCATTGAAACCGGGCTGGATCCAGGCGGTGCCCAGATTATTGCCTGACTGGTCAAATTTCCAGACGTGATCAAAGCTGACAATGTTGTTGGTGGCGCCGGGATTGCCGGCACCGACCGTGGCAAACCAGTGTGCGGCCCGGCGGTTGTCGAGATCCGGTGAGATCAATTGCAGTGATGGACCGGTTCCATCCGCGGACTGGGGCCACGGAGCCTGGTCATCGTATTTGACCTGATCGATGGTGGTGTCCGGACTGCCGTCGGAGCCGGGTTTCAGGAGAGTTATTGTTTCCCCTCCATTATCGAGGTTGCCGGGAAATTCATCAAAGACAGTCACTCCCGCCTCCAGAAACGGACTCAGTGATGCGGCATCCGCTGCCAGAACCAGAAACTCAAGTGGCTGGATCACCGCGCCGGGCTTGAATTCGTAGCCGAGTCCATTGAGGACCAGTCCATCCAGATTGAAGGCATGATCACTGGATCGGTTATGGAGTTCCAGGAATGCCAGTCCCGGTTGCAGTGGATTGTAGTGAATCTCATTGATGGTGAGGAATTCCGTTGGGTCGGCAATTGTTCCTGTGAAATTGACGACAATCCGGTCCGATTCACCGGCAACCACATTTCCATAGTAATCGATCCCGGTGATCTGAATGTCATTGGCGCCGGTGCCGAGCGGGATGAATGTCCGCCAGGTGGTCGGTGAAATCCAGTCCACAGGAAATGGTGATCCGTTGAAAAGGAGTGTGTGAATTTTCACAGGGGCGGTTCCCCGCAGTTCGACGCTGTTGTCGGCTGTCGTGATCGGGTTACCTGAGTTAGTGGTGATATTCAGGTCGGTGTCAAAGTTTCTCAGCTGGGTGATCAGGTAGCTGCGGCGGCTGGCAACCCAGGATTGCAGCGCGGACGGCGATGTGGCGTTGATGCCATTCCGCGAGAAGGAACTGAATACCTTATTGGTCTGCTCCCGGACAGCCAGTGGACTCAGCGGTCCGTCCACGGCATCCTGCCAGGCACGAAGGTAGGCCCGCTCAAATGGGGGATGGTTATAAAAGCGCCGGATGACCGGGTCATCGGTGTTGTACATGCTGGTATTGGGGCCATCGCTGTTGCCGCCCAGTGAAAAGTCCAGATCCCACAGGAGCATCTTCCATTTGCCGCCGACCGGTTTGAATGTGGACTGATTTTTCCCGCGGTTGTAGCCGTAGCCGTCCCAGTCACCCACAATGTGACGGGTGGCAAAGGTCCGCATCCATTGATCCACATCAACATTCTGCTCCACGATTCCGGTATAGGAAGCCGGCGATGCATTCATGGTCTGGACAAGATCCAGCAGCGTGCTGTAGTCGTCATTCAGGCCTCCAAGTGGCTTCTTTTCCCACATCCACCTGTAGGCGGTCTTCTTCAGTGCTCCGCCTGTCGTGGTGAATGGGGTCAGCCTGGCATTGGAATTGAAGGCACGTCCGGGATTTGATCCGTCAGTGAATTCAAACCAGTCGTCAATTTTATAGAGGTCGCCATCTGAATCACCTGGATACCATCGTTCGACATACTCATCGTCGGGCTGCATGGAATCGGTGAAGACATCACTTTTTCTGGTGCCATTGACATAGAGGCGGACATAGCGCTGGTAGGAAAAGGAAATACCGAGTTGTTCGCCGATCCAGAATGAGGTTTTTTCCCGCTGGCTGGTGTCGTCGCGTCCGGGTTCGAGTCCATCCAGATTGATTTTATTCGAGCCCTGGAGGAGATCACCGGACTGGAAGCGGTAGACCATGGCATTGGCGGCATTGGAATCGGGTGCGGCAGCCCCGGGTCGGATAAACGGGCTTCCCCGGTACCGGCCACCAGCATTGTAGATGGCGCGGTCATTGCCGTAGACAAATGTGACCGGGACCAGCTCATTGCTGAGTTTTTCCCGGCGTGTCCACTCGGTCAGATTTTCAGGTCCGACCCAGACATGGTAGTGGCCGAATGTTCCGCTTGGCTGGCCTTCACCAAAGCGGATGACAGCCTCATCCAGCATTTTGCCGGATGGAAATGATGAAGCCTGAGACAGGCGGTGTGCATCGACAGCCTCAATCATGAAGCCGACGCTTCTGCCTGTGGATTGTCCTGGAATCTGTGCCTCAAAAAAGCCGGCTCCTCGATATTCCATGGGGACGGCCACATAGTCAGTGGAGGGATGGATGCGATACTTCAGGTTCAGCTGACTGAGTCTGTCTGAATCTTCAACACGAGAGCGGACAGTGATAGTCTGGCCACTTCTCGGGAGAACAGGTGAGTGGCTGACAAGACTGATATTGGGGGGAGCATTTTCGCCCCACTGACTGTTGCGGGCTCCGGGTGTGCCCAGTTGAATCGGAGTTTCCATGGAAGCACTGAGCTCTCCATAATTGCCATATGTCCTGAAAAGGAGATCGGGGTGGCCGTTGAGCCATCGGATTCTGGCAGAGATGGTGGCATCCTGATTGACGGTCAATGCCTGTGAGAGATCGCTTTCGATGCGGTTGGCACCATTGTCTCCGCCGCTGGAGGCGATCAGGTGGAGAGCGTAATTTCCGACGGCTCCCTGTCCCTGTTCGCTGATTTTCGAGCGGGTGTGAGTTCCCTGAATGGTCCATCCTGTGAGGCCGCTTTCGAAGCTGTGATTCCGGACCCGGTTGACGGTGCTGCCCTGAGTGACCTGGATGTCATCGACCAGACATTCACCGGCTCCCAGAAGAATCAGCTGAATTTCATTTGGGGTTCCGGTTCCATTATCGAGCCGGCCGGTCCAGGAATATTCTTTCCATTCGGATTTATGGGATTCGCGGCTGGATTTCCAGCTTGAAGCGACGCTGTTGTCGGCGTCGGGGTTTATCAGTTCCAGACTGCTGCCCATACCATCGGCCAGCCCCGGCCAGGGATCCCCATCCAGAAACCGGACTTCGTCCTCAAGGACATCGACTGTGCTTGTGACGGTGCTCCCATCGGGTTGTGGAGTTTGTTCAATTTCCGGGCGCAGGAGACGGAGGGCCCCTCCGGAGTTTGAAAGTCTGCCATTGAAATTGCCGAAGATGGTCGAAGCATCCAGCGATGGGTAAGCCGCCTTGAAGACATCAATATTTGAGGCGACCACCACGAATCCCTGAGCAGGAATTGTCGAACGCGCGGGAAAAGTAAAGGTCACATCGCCGCGGATTTTCCATCCACCGAGACCGACCAGAGCATCGGTGCGGTTATGGATTTCAATGAATTCGAGATCGGGGTCGCCCTTGATGGGGTGAAACATGATTTCGTTGAAAACAAGCGGGCCGGTGCGTGGAGAACGGTTCGGGCTTTCAGGGCTGGGAATATCCAGTTGCGTTAAAACATCCGCTCCATCCGGGTACCGCCCATAACTCACTTCAGTCGGTTGACCGGCAAATTTGATCGCATCAATCACTCTGTCGCCCGCCGGATTGAAAAGAAATACCGATTCACCGGATGAACTCAGGGCAAAACCCAGTTCCGTCTCGTCAAACAACACATGGCCATTGGCTTCAATCATGGTCCCCGCAGGAAGAGTGAATTTCATTTCTCCCGGATCATCGGTGAGGATACATCCCCCCAGATCCACAGTGCCGGAACTGAAATTATACAGTTCAATATAATCGGGTTGAGGATCGGGAGAATTGGAGAAAATCTCGTTGATGACAATGTCCTCATGATCGTGAGTGGACCAGGTGTCATTGCTGCCGGGGGCACCACCAATGCGGTTGCTGGCTCTCCAGGCCCTCGGGTCGTTTTCGCCGTAACTCGGGCGGGCCATCACGAGTGAATGACCTGTGCCATCTGCCTGCGTCGGCCATGGGGCACTGTCCCGGTAATTGATTTCCTGCATGACACCACCAATACGGTCTCTCAGCCGGAGTCGCCCACCACCATCGGCGAGCGAGCCTTCCCATGGACCCATTACTGAATTCAGTCCATATGCTTCCATCAGTGCATTGGGGTCAGCCGCGATAACGACATAGCTTCTCCTTGAGATGGTGGTGCCTTCGGGAAAAACAAAATCAATTTCACCGCTGAGTCTGAATCCCCCGAGGTCGAGATTCCATTCCTCGGTATTGAAGATCTCGACGAATTCGAGATTTTTTCCATCCTCACGAGGAGCTGGATGATAACTGAATTCAGAAATGATCAGCCCTGAGATGCGTGTTGACGGGCCCCGTTCCTCAGGTTGACCAGTGAGTGCATTTCTACCCAGTGGCTCAAAGCTGAATGTGAATGTCTGGCTGGAGGCCCCCATGGTATTTGGAGTTGTTGCCGTATCCCTGATGCCCTGAGCGGTGACGCGGTACTCCCGTCCGGCCTGCAGAGGATCGGTCAGGAGAAGAACTGAGCGTCCATCATCCAGCAGCCTGGCCTGCCGGACCGCGACTGCGGGTATTATTGTATAGTTGCCTGTATTCTCAGCCGAGGCCTGGTCCAGCAACTTGGAAAATGTGAGGGAAACTGACTGCTGGTCCCCAAGATTGGAGACACTCACAAAAACCGGTGGCTGTGTGTCTGCCCGGACCGTGAGCACGGCATCATTGCTTTCCAGACGTGTATTGTCGGGAAGCACCACGTCCACCCTGTACCGGTTTCCATTGTCCTGCAATGAAACGGGGTCCAGAGTCAGAGTGGTCTGGGTGGCTCCCGGGATGGATTCATCATTCACGTACCACTGGAATGAGGCAAAGGAGGCACGGCTGACCCCGACTTCAAATGTCACCGGTTGCCCTTCCACCACCGATGTATTGCGGGGCTGGCTGGTGATGCCCGGGGGCTCGGGGAGCCAGGGCTCGAGCGAGCGGTTCGGGATAGGTGTTTCGAACTGCCCGTTTGGAAGTCTCCAACGGACTGTCAGACTGTCCCCGCCTCCCTGTTCTTTCATGAGGGCCTCGATAAAGTATTTCTCACCGGCATTGAGACGGATGGCAGAGGAGGTCTGTTCCGGGTATCTGCCCCATTGTTGATGGCTTGTCCACCCTGGAACATTGGCCACCAGGCGGGCATTGTCAGGGGAATCATCCGTGCTCAGATAAAGCTCGCAGTTGTCGTCGCCGGAAATCTCAAATACATAGTTTCCTGTGACTTGTGGTAATACATACCCGCGGACCCGCTGCCCGTAGAAATCCGCAACATCCACAGGCATATCAAATCCCTCCGTATAGAATATCTCCTCATCGGGGGAGTCCGGAAATTTGGGGCTGCTTCTCAGGTCGCTTATTGTGCCGCCCTGGATGTCATTGAAAACCTCTCTCAGCAATCCATTCGATGGAGCCTGCCCCACCGTGGTCTGCCAGCATACCGATAACATCAGAAGAGCCAGACTCGCGCCCGCTACCCCTCTCAGTAATCCCTTCATCAATGTGCATGAATTTTCCAAAATATCTTTTTCAGTGATCACGTTAAATTAACACATTCGTCACATATGGGAAATGCCTTAAAAAATGACACAAAAAAGACCCGGCCAGGTGGCCGGGTTTTGATTTGACTGGCGATTTATATTCGTCCGGTCTGAGTTGTCTTTTCTGATTCCTTATGAATGCAACGGAATGGAATCAGATTTACTTTTTGCGGGCGGCCTTTTTTACCGTGGCCTTTTTCGTGGCAGCTTTTTTGGCTGTCGCTTTTTTAGTCACAGCTTTTTTAGCTGTGGTTTTTTTGGCAACGGCCTTTTTGGCAACGGCTTTTTTAGCAGTTACCTTCTTTGCTGTTGCCTTCTTTGCTGTTGCCTTCTTGGCTACGGCCTTTTTTGCCGTCGCCTTTTTGGCGGTTGCCTTTTTGGTTGTGGATTTTTTGGTCATAACCTTAGGGGTTAAAGTAGCCGCCCCTTTTTCGTTGATTGCAGCCTGAGCGGCGGCAAGACGAGCGATAGGTACCCGGAATGGTGAGCAGCTCACGTAATCAAGGCCGATCTGATGACAGAATGTGACACTTGAAGGATCGCCGCCGTGTTCACCACAGATACCCAGTTTTATATTCGGGCGGGTCTTACGACCGTTTTCGACACCAAGCTCCATGAGTTTGCCGACACCATTCTGGTCGATGGAGGCAAATGGGTTTTTGGCGATGATCTCAGCCTCCTGGTAGAATGGGAGGAAGCTTCCGGAGTCGTCCCGGCTCATTCCGAGAGCGGTCTGGGTGAGGTCATTGGTGCCGAAGCTGAAGAATTCAGCTGTCTTGGCGATTTCATCGGCGACCAGAGCGGCACGTGGGATCTCAAGCATTGTTCCAACCATGTAGTTGAACTTTATCTTGTTTTCCTTGGCCACTTCCTTGGCGACGCGGTGTATCACCTCCACCTGCAGTTCGAGTTCTTTGGCGAAGCCGACCAGAGGCACCATGATCTCAGGCTTAACCTTGATCTTGTTTTTCTTCTGGACTTCGGCGGCCGCCTCGAAGATGGCCCGTGCCTGCATTTCAGTAATCTCAGGATAGACATTGCCCAGACGGCAGCCACGGTGACCCAGCATCGGGTTGAATTCGTGGAGTTCGTCAATCCGCTTCTTGATCTGCTCAGGGGCGACACCCAGTGTCTCCGCCAGTCCCATGATCATGCTGGATTCGTGAGGCAGGAATTCGTGGAGTGGGGGATCCAGCAGACGGATAGTTGCGGGGAGTCCCTTCAGTTCCTTGAAGATACCGGCGAAGTCCTCGCGCTGGTATGGTAGAATCTTGTCCAGAGCCGCACGCCGCGCCTCTTCGGACTCAGCCAGAATCATTTCGCGCACCGCATCAATACGGCTGCCCTCAAAGAACATGTGCTCTGTGCGGCACAGACCAATACCCTGAGCGCCAAAGGCCACCGCATTGGCCACCTGTGAAGGAGAGTCGGCATTCGTGCGGACATTGAGGCGGGTCGCCTTTTTGCACCATCCCATCAACTGATTGAAATACCCGAAGGTGGAGCTGTCTTTGGCGGACATTTTGCCTTCGACAAGCACCTGGATGACTTCCGAATCAGCGGTCTGGATCTTGTCGGCGTATACCCTTCCTGATGTGCCGTCAATTGAGAGCCAGTCCCCTTCTTTGAAGTGGTGGCTCCCGACAGACATGCTGCGTTTGCTGTAATCGATCTGGAGAGTTGCTGCGCCGCAGACACAGACTTTACCCATCTGGCGTGCGACGAGAGCCGCGTGCGAACTGACACCACCACGGGCGGTCAGAATCCCCTCTGCTGCGATCATACCGCGCAGGTCTTCCGGGGATGTTTCGACACGGACCAGGAGGACTTTCTCGCCTTTGCTGTGAGCCAGCTCAGCGCGATCGGCATTGAAGTAGATCTTACCAGTGGCGGCTCCAGGACCGGCGGGAAGACCTGAGGCGATAATTTCGGCTGACTTGAGGGCCTTGCGGTCAAAGACAGGAGCCAGAACCTGATCGAGCTGGTCGGCAGGCACACGGGTCACGGCCTCTTCCCAGGTGATGAGTTTCTCTTTCACCATTTCACAGGCGATACGGACAGCGGCCAGACCGGTGCGCTTTCCGTTACGGGTCTGGAGCATGAAGACCTTGCGGTTCTCGATGGTGAACTCGAAGTCCTGCATTTCGCGGAAGTGGCCTTCGAGGATTTTGCAGACGCCGACCAGTTCGTTGTAGGCATCGGGCATGATGCCCTCGAGTTCGGATACCGGATTCGGAGTGCGGACTCCGGCCACGACATCCTCGCCCTGGGCATTCATGAGAAACTCACCGTAGAAAACTTTTTCACCGGTTGCCGGGTCGCGGGTGAAGGCCACTCCGGAACCGGATTCCTCACCGGTGTTACCGAATACCATAGCCTGAACGTTGACGGCTGTTCCCCACTCGTGAGGAATGCCGTATTTGCGGCGGTAAACGATAGCGCGGTCATTCATCCAGGATCCGAAGACAGCACTGACGGCTCCGTCGAGCTGCTTCCATGGATCCTCTGGAAATTCTTTGCCGGTGCGGTCCTTGACCAGCTTCTTGAAGCGGGCAACCAGTTCCTTGAGGTTGTCTTCAGTCAGTCGCGTGTCGAGAACATCGTCCTCGCCAGGAAAGAGTTCGTGCTTGAACTCGTGAATCACCATCTCAAATGGCTCTTCATCCTCGTCCGGAGCTTTCTGGACGCCGAGAACCACATCGCCATACATCTGGATGAACCGGCGGTAACAGTCCCATGCAAAACGCGGGTTGGCACTGAATGTGGCCAGTGCTTCAACTGTCTGGTCGTTCAATCCCAGGTTCAGGATCGTATCCATCATCCCGGGCATGGAATCCCGCGCTCCGGATCGGACCGCCACCAGCAGTGGGTTCTTCTTGTCACCAAACTTCTTGCCGAGAATCTTCTCCATCTTCGCAACGCCGTCGCGAATCTGGCTGTTCATCTCACGGGGATATTTCTTTCCGTGATCGTAGTAGTAGGTGCAGACTTCAGTTGTGATTGTGAATCCTGGAGGAACGGGCAGTCCGATGCGGGTCATCTCGGCAAGGTTGGCTCCTTTGCCGCCGAGTAACTCTTTCAGTTTTCCGTTACCATCAGCCTTCTTGTTTCCGAACGTGTAAACGTACTTGGGTGCTTTAGCCATATAGTGTGTTCTTAGTAGGTCCAACTGAGGAGGTTGGCACTTAAATTGACTCGGTATGCTATCAGTATCCTTAACCATGTCAAATAACTATTCCATCAATAACCATCATATTATCGGAGTGGCACATTAAGTGTGGCTGGCTGCAGTTGAGCCGCGGTATTTATTCAAGTTGCCAATCCGGTTTTCCAATGCAGAATGGCGTTCATGAAGAATCTTCTGAAGGCGGGTTTGGCTGGGCCGGTTAGGGGGCATTTGAATCGAGTGCTGGGATACGTTTCGGCATGGGCAATGGCGATGGCATTGAGCGGGTGTCAATCAGGTCATGAGACAGTTTTTGACGCGGCCTACCATGGTGATCTGGAGGCGGTGAGAGAGTTTGTTGAGGATGGGGGAGTGAAGGCGGATGCCGAGGACAGGTTTGGAAATCAGGTTCTGTTTCATGCGGTCTCGGGCAACCATCTTGGTGTGGTCAATTACCTGATTGAACGTGGGGCGGATCCACTGATCCGGAGTCAGGATGGATCGTCTCTGCTGCATCTGGCGGCCGGCGCCGGGAATATCGAATTGGCGACGCGGCTTATTGAACTTGGATGTCCCGTGGATGGCGTGGACGTCAATGGTGAGAGTCCGCTGATGATGGCTGTTCTGGCCGAGCATCAAACCATGTCGGAGTTACTCATTGCCCGCGGAGCGTCGGTCACTCTGACGAATGGAGCGGGATCCACTCCGCTCAGTGTGGCGGCCAAAAAGGGGTGGACTAATTTGCTTCACACTTCTGTATCATTGGAGTAACTTGATCATGCGTAGTTCATGAACTTGTGAAAATCAGGTGAAACCTGAGTTCTGCAAGTTTACTCTTTCTCAAAAAACGGATACAGAATCTCCCGTGAATTTTACAAACACCGACACTCACCAAAAAATGCCTGCCCGCAGAGGGTTCACCCTGATTGAGCTTCTTGTGGTCATAGCGATCATCGCCATTCTGGCGAGCATGACACTTCCGGCTCTGGCCCGGGCCAAAGAGACCGCTAAAAAGGCGAAGTGCGCCAACGCTCTCAAACAGATAGGCACGGCGGTCACCATGTACGCCGGTGACAATAATGACGAGGCTCACCATATTAATACAGATTTTCCAAATCACGGCCAATGGACTGTCAGCCCGACAAGTCTGGCTGTTCTGCCGGTCGACCACCCCCGGGCCTACTGGGGGATTGCTTATTTCAATTACGTGGGCAAGCAGCGGAAAATCTTCAATTGTCCGGCGGCCAAGCATGTGGACGAATGGCGTGAGACCGGTCTCCGTTGGCCCGCCGATTTCTGGCTCGATTCGGCATACGGCATCAATGGTCAGCTGAATTGGAATAATGATAATAACTCCGCACCCAGGCCACCGAAGCTGACCCGGTATGCAATACCCGCCAAGACCATCTTTGCCCAGGATGCCGCCGAGCAGAAAATGGAGGGGGCTTCAGACAGCATCGGTCTTTTTCCGGGCAGCAGCAGCATACTGACCCAGTGGAGATTTTCACTTGCCGGTCTCTATGCTCCCTACAAAATGGAATGGGAGTGGTACAGACACAATAAACAGAATCAGTCGCTGATGATCGATACACACGTCGAAAGCTTCCGGTTCACCACCTGGGAACGGGGTATTGACTACCGGTATTATCGTGGCCTGCGCGCCTCTGAGAGATAAAATCATCCAGGCGACAAACGACAAAGCAATAAGACGTTATCACCATGAAAATGACTAAACTTATTCTGTTGGGTGCGGCGATGGTTCTGATGGTGTCCTGTGGAAAAGATGAGCAGGCACCTCCGCCCGAACCGCTGGCTGCCGCTGAGCTG
The DNA here is from genome assembly GCA_032356285.1 of Smithsoniella earleae. Lineage (NCBI taxonomy): Eukaryota > Viridiplantae > Chlorophyta > Ulvophyceae > Smithsoniella > Smithsoniella earleae. The sequence goes on along the minus strand of JAULKQ010007770.1, from coordinate 246,729 downwards.
GTGCAGGCTCTCAGGGACCACTTTACCGAAGCCTCTCCCGACGTGAAGTCTTCCATTGACAAAGCCATCAAGGAATTTGAATCCAAGGATTTTCTTGGGGCCTATAAGGCTCTCTCGGAAATCGAGATGAATCCCGATCTCAAACAGGATTCGAGAGTGCTGGTTGCCCGGGCGCACCTCACCCTCAATGATCTCATAGCCAAAGCGGCTGAGGAGGGTGATAAAAAGTCCCGGGAAATGCTCCGCCGCATGCAGTACACCAAGTAAATCCAATGCCCCACTTTCATTTATGGACGTCCTGACTGACAAAAGCGTGAACCGGTATGAGTTCGCGCTTTTCTTTTATCATGGCCGCCGGATGGGAAGCTTAACAGGAATGTCACCAGATCAGAACTTATCCGGAAACATCTGAACCCCTACTCTTTAACCCGTTGCTGAATGGCAACTCACCAAACAAACATATCACTACTAACATGAACAAACTTCGAAACTGGACGGACATAAGGGCCTGCTTTTGTGTCCTATTGACTATCGGGGCGTTGTCGCTGTCGCATTCGGCGAGGGCACAAGGCTCGAATCTGTTGACGACCATCTTCTCCGAGGACTTTGAGGGGCTTACTCTCGGCCCCAATGTCAACGAGGAGCTGGCTGGCGATGCTGTGTGGACCAAGACCGGACCTGACGGCTGGACCATAGATGACTCCGGTGTCCCCGGAGCCGGTGACGATGCGACAGACGGTGTGACCGAATGGGCGGGATGGTCCTTCGCCAGCAAGGACTGGTGGGTGAATGCCGCCGGTGACCAGGACCGGTCCGACTTCACTGCCGGAACCGGAACTGTTGCTGTCGCCGATGGTGATGAATGGGATGACCTGCCTCACGCAGAGGGCAATCAGACCACCTACCTGAGCACCCCTGAAATTGAGATTGGTGAGGCTGTTGCCGGTTCACTTCGTATTGCCTTTGACAGCACCTATGCCGCTGACGGCGATCAGGAATCAGCCACTGTTGAAGTTTCCTATGACGGCGGTGACTGGGAGCAGATTCTCCTCTGGACCAAAGCCAACACTCCCAATGAAAAGAACTACGACAGTGTTTCTATTCCTGCCAATAACCCACGTGGCGCCCAGACAGCCAAATTCCGCATTGGCTACATCAACGTTGGCAACAACTGGTGGTTCGCTCTGGACAACATCAAAGTCCAGGTCATCCGCCCGACCATTCTTTTCTCAGAAGACTTTGAGAGTGTTGTTCTCGGCCCGAATGTGAACGAAGAGCTGGCCGGCGAGGAAGTCTGGAGCAAGACCGGCCCTGAAGGCTGGACGATCGATGATTCCGGTGTTCCCGGAGTCGGTGATGACGCCACAGACGGTGTGACCGAATGGGCTGGCTGGTCCTTCGCCAGCAAGGACTGGTGGGTGAATGCCGCCGGTGACCAGGACCGTTCCGGATTCACTGCCGGAACCGGAACTGTTGCCGTTGCCGATGGTGACGAATGGGATGACCTGCCCCACGCAGAGGGCAATCAGACCACCTACCTCAGCACACCTGAGATTGAACTGGGCAACATTCTGCCTGGCTCATTGACCATCGCCTTTGACAGCACCTATGCCGCCGACGGCGATCAGGAATCCGCCACTGTGGAAGTCTCCTACGATGGTGGCGACTGGCAGCAGATCCTTCTCTGGACCAAAGCCAATACTCCAAATGAAAAGAATTACGATTCCGTTGCCATCCCGGCCGGTAATCCTTCCGGGGCCTCCACCGCCAAATTCCGCATCGGCTACATCAATGTCGGTAACAACTGGTGGTTTGCACTCGATAATATAGAGGTCACAGGCATCAATCCTTTCTGGACCGAGGACTTTGAAAGCGTCGTTCTCGGCCCGAATGTCAATGAAGAGCTGGCTGGTGAGGAAGTCTGGAGCAAGACCGGTCCTGAAGGCTGGACGATTGATGATTCCGGTGTTCCCGGAGCCGGTGATGACGCCACCGATGGTGTGACCGAATGGGCCGGATGGTCCTTCGCCAGCAAAGACTGGTGGGTCAACGCTGCCGGTGATCAGGACCGTTCGGATTTTGTTGCCGGCACAGGAACAGTCGCTGTTGCCGATGGCGACGAATGGGATGACCTGCCTCACGATGACGGTAATCAGACCACATTCCTGCTTTCCCCGCAGATCGACATCTCAACACTCGGAACTCCTGCGCTGGCTCTGACAGCTGACACCACATATGCTGCTGACGGCGATCAGGAATCCGCCAATGTCGAAATCTCATTCGACGGTGGCCAGACCTGGGACGAAATTCTCCTCTGGACCAAAGCCAATACTCCGGCTGAAAAGAACTACGAATCCATCCTTCTGACATCCGCCATTCCCGCTGGTGCACAGACAGTCCAGCTGAAATTCGGCTACATCAACGTTGGAAACAACTGGTGGTTCGCCATCGATAATCTGGCGCTCTTCGGACTCAATCTGGTTCAACCAAGTGTCGTTGAAACATCTCCCAAACAGGATGCAACCAATGTGGATCCTGGAACTTCAATTTCCTTCGTCATCGACCCGGGAACTGAAGGTGTTGCCGATGGATCAGTCAAGCTGGCCAATGCGGCCGGTGATGATCTCGAAGTTGTCGTCGAAACCAATGAAGACGGTGACGTGATCGTGACTCACACCCCTGCAGCCGCATTCGATATCGGTGAGAATGTGGTGCTGACTCTGACCTACGACAGTGGATCGGAAACCGGTCTCACTCAAACCCTCTCATTCCAGATTGCTGATGCCGACGTTGTTCTCACATCGGCTGACCAGTTGGAAATAAGCAAGGACAATCCTGGTTTCCTCATCCTGACCAAAGTCAATGGTCAGTCACTGGCGAATACCCACCAGCGCGCAGAAGACCAGCTGGCTGGCCGTATCTTAAATGAATTTGGTGATCCAATTGATAACTTCGCCAATACTGACAATGCCGACGACTTCCTGGAAGAAGGCAATGAGACCTATCTGATTGTTGAAGGCGTCATCAACTTCAACCAGGACTCCACTCCGGAAGCTTCCGCTTCGATTGGTGAAGTTGGTGGTGACCTGCCGATTCCCGGTGTTCCTCAGGGCACCAATGATGGTATCGCCATGCAGATCCTGACCTATCTGGAACTCGAGGCTGGATTCTACCAGATGGGCTTTAACTCGGATGACGGCTTCAAAGTCACATACGGAGTCACTCCATCTGCAGCCAATGCCCCAATCGCCGGAGAATTCGAAGGTGGCCGTGGAGCTTCAACAACCCAGTTCAACTTCTTGGTTCAGGAAGCCGGACTTTATCCATTCCGCGCCCTCTGGTATGAAGGCGGAGGCGGAGCCAACCTCGAATGGTGGACCATTGCTCCCGACGGAAGCCGCGTTCTCATCAACGACCGCTCAAATCCGAATGCCATCAAAGCCTATCGCCCGACCACCGCACTTTCACCGCTGCCATTTGTGCAACAGACATCCCCAGGGAACAATGCAGCCAACGTCGCCGCCAATGCCTCTGTCACATTCAATGTCCTGGACGGAGCCATTCAGCCCATTGACCGCGACTCGGTTGTGATCAAAGTCAATGGCCAGGAAGTCGAGGCAACAATCACCGAGAATCCTGATGTTGAGGGCTCACTGCTGATCTCATGGACTCCATCAGAATTGATTGCTCCCGGTGCGGAAGTCGCCGTGACTCTGGAATACAATGCCGGGACTGGAGATAATGCCCGCAGCTTCCTCAGTGGCGTCATGTATACCGGCTCGGATTACCCGACCCTGACATCGGATAATTCCATTCCTGAAGATGCTGTCGATACATCAGAAACAGGCTTCGGTTACCGCATTCATGAAATCGCCTCTCAGGATTTCGATGAGATTATCAGCCTCTCCAATACCATTGGCCGGGCCGAAGCCCAGCTGGCTGGAATGCTTCCTTATGACAACTTGGCCTGGACCGACTTTGGAGACGGGACACCTGAACTCGACTCCATTCCTTATGTTGATCTGGAGGATCCGACATCTGTCTTCTCGGAAGGTTTCTTTCAGGGTGAGGACCTCGACAGCATACTGCTTCCCGGATTGGCTGTTGCCAGTCTGCTGGATGTTCCCAGTGTCGCTGTGGAACTGACTGGTTTCATCAAACTTCCTGCCGGATACACACGTCTGGGAGTCAACCATGCCAGCGGAGTCCGCATGTATATCGGCAGCAATCCATTCTCAATCTTCGACGCAAACGTCTGGGTTGATGCTGCCCCGTCCAACAGCTACGTTGAGACTCAGTTTGATGCCCTCGTTGAGGAGGAAGGTTACTATCCAATCCGGATCGTTCTCTACCAGGGCGGTGACGGCGGTGTTGTCCCAATTGGTATGGAGTTCTACTCCTTTGATTCCAACGGTCAGCGGATCCTGATCAATGATCCCAATACCCCGGACTCCATCAAGGTATATCTCGACGGAACGATTGACAGCCCGGGATTCATTGAAGCTGTGGCTCCCAATCCGAATGATCCGATCTTCATCTCTGAGCAGGTTGGTGTGCTCCTGAACCCAGGTTCCGGAACCATCGCCAACAGCAGCATCAAAATCACACTCAATGGTCAGGCGGTCACTAACTTCCAGACCTCCAACCTCGATGGAAGAACTCTTGTCACCTTCTCGGTGGCCGGATTCCGCCTTCCTCAGGAAATTCACGGTATCATTGTTGAATTCAATGATGGAACTGAAGATATCACCAAGCGCTGGGTCTTCCGTGGTCTCGAATCCGGTGAACAGGGCGATGCCACAGCCATCTTCTCTGAAAACTTCGATTCAGCTGAACTGATGCCGAATCTCGACGAAGCCGTCGAAAATGAGGAAGCCTGGACACGCATGTTCGATGGATGGCCAGTCGACGCCTCCGGTGTTCCCGGATTCGCATCAGAAGATGCTGATGGAGACGGGTTTGGCGACAATGACGGTGTCACTGAATGGGCTGGCTGGACCTTTGCCAACATTGCGTTCTGGCAGGCTGTTGACGGTCAGCGTCGTTCTGATTTCACCAATGCATCCGGCGTCGTTCTGGTTGCCGATCCTGATGAATGGGATGATGCGGCACACGATGATTCCGCCGCCAATGGATGGTTCCAGACTGAAGTCAACTCTCCTGAGATCCCGGTTGACGGAAGAGATGCCAACTCACTTCTGCTGGCATTCGATTCCTCATGGCGTCCTGAGTGTGACAGCAACTACCGCCAGAGTGCCCGCATCTGGGTTCAGTACGACGGTGGCGAGAAGCAGCAGGTTCTCCTGTGGACATCCTGCCCCGGACCATTCTTCAAGAATGACAACTCCACCAATGAACACATCGTTATTCCAATAGCCAACCCGGAAGGCTCTTCCAAACTGGTTGTCTACTTTGAAATGTTCGACGCAGGCAACGATTGGTGGTGGGCTGTGGACAACATTGAAGTCCTCGCTGCAGGAACACTCTTCCTCGACGAGTGTGCCGCATACACCGCAGCCGGACTCCCATGTCCCGGAGATGGTGGCGGCGACGAGCCAGGCGCTATCGCTGCTTCTATCAATGGTGCCAACATCACCATCACCTGGGAGAATGAAGGTACCTTCATGATCCAGAAGCGCACCGGATTCGGTCCAGGCACCGCTTGGGAAAATGTTCAGTCCGTAACTGGAACCTCATACTCCGAAGCCGCTGAAGGTGATAATGCCTTCTACCGTGTCATCGGTCAGTAATCATTACATCAATTTAGCTGTTGTGATATAGGCACAACAGTTAACTAACCTAAATTTGGGTCGTTGGGTGGCTTCCGTGTGTCCACACCAACGGCCCATTTTTTATCTTTATTTTTATTTTTATGTCGTGGATATAGATGGGAAATGTTTATAGTTGTTTGAGTTTCGGTGTGGTGGTCCGGTTTTGCCGTATTTGGGGGATTCCGGTTATACATGGTCAAAACTCAAATACATTTTCTGTTTTAATTACAGATGCGTCTATGGCCCGGGTAATATTCGCGATTATTATAGTTATTGCAATCTGTGCTGGTCTGACCTCCTATACAAACTGGCAGAGTAACCGGCGCGTGAGTCATCGGGTGGAGGAGTTGAAGACTCAGGTTCCGGAGATCGGGCGTGAGAAGGACTTTGTATCCTCCGATACTTGTCAGTCCTGCCATCCGGGTGAATACCATTCCTGGCACAAGACCTACCATCGGACCATGACGCAACTGGCCACCGATGACAATGTCGAGGGGGTTTTCGATGGGACGGAAATTATCTCGCACGGGATGAAATACACTGTCTTCCGAAGCAATGAGATGAATATGGTGCGCATGCCAGATCCCGATCTTGTCATGGCGGTTGCCGAGGGGAAAATGAAAATGCGCTATGCGGACATTCCCCACATTGAGAGTCAGGTGGTCATGGCAACCGGGTCCCATCATTACCAGACCTACTGGGTGCAGAGTCCGAGAATGAAAAAGCTGATGCAGACACTGCCATTGGTTTATCTGATTAAAGACCGGCAATGGATTCCCAGAGAGAACGCTTTCATGCGTCCTCCCAATGAGAAAGGCGATTTTATCACCCAATGGAATCATCACTGTATCCGCTGCCACAGTACGGGAGGGAATCCGAATCTTCAGCCCCCTGGGACACCGGATGAGGGCCTGTTACTTTCTGAAGTGGGAGAGATGGGGATTTCCTGTGAGGCCTGCCACGGTCCCGGAGAACAACACATTGCCTTTCACCGGAATCCACTCAACAGATATACAAAACGCTCCACCGGATTTGACGGAGATTCAATAATCAATCCGGCAAAACTTGATCACAAAAGAAGCAGCGAGATCTGCGGACAGTGCCACGGTGTGTATATTGATGCAGGTATTGAGGCCGAAAAATACCGATACGAGGGGATACATTTCAAACCCGGTGAGGATATCAGCCAATACAGATATTACGTCTTTCACCCCGAAAGCAAACTCAGGAGCGAGGAAACATCCCTCAGTGAATGGGAACAGAACAAGGAATTCTATACCGAAAGATGGTGGGAGGACGGACGGATTCTTGCAGGTGGCCGCGAATATACGGCTCAGGCTGCGACAGCCTGTTTCAAAGATGGAACCATGTCCTGCATGTCCTGCCATACCATGCATGATGGCGATCCGGCCGACCAGCTCAATCCGGCTCTCACAGAACAACAGATGTGTGTTCAGTGCCACAATCAGCCACAATACACAACTGATATTTCTGAACACACAAAGCACTCGCCCGATTCGTCCGGCAGTCACTGTATGAATTGCCACATGCCGCGGACAGCCTATGCATTATTCGGAGCTCTGAGAAACCACCAGATCGAAAGCCCGGATATGGAATCAATTTCCAGGCACAATGTGCCGAACGCCTGCAATCTGTGCCATCTGGATAAGACACTTGCCTGGACTCGCGATAATCTCGTGGCACAATACGGAATGGATTCCCTCCCAGTGCCGGACGGGGCCGGGGATGTCGCGGCTTCAATTTTCTGGCTGCTACAGGGCGATGCCAAGAGGCGGGCGATTGCCGCCTGGCACATGGGGTGGGATGACGCCCGGAAAATCTCGGGAAGCCAATGGATGGTGCCATTTCTGGCCATTGGCCTGCAGGATCCGTACGGGGTAGTCAGGTATATTTCAAGAGAGGCCTTAAAATCAATCAGTGGATTTGAGGAATTTGAATACAACTTTCTGGATGACAGACAGAATCTGAGAAAGTCATCCGAGCTTGCCGTCAGGCAGTGGCTTACCAATAAAGCAGCCATAGAGAGTGTTGAGGGAAATGATGCTGTTCTGGTGCGGCCTGACCGCGCCACCAACCAGGCCAGAATCAGGGAACTTCTTCAAAATAGAGACCATTCACCGGTGTCCATCAGCGAATAAATCCAGCCCCGGCAAAGTTTGTGGGAATTCTTCTGTTCGGACCATGCCGGACCTGCCTATGATTGACACCGAAAAATTCTGAAATCATGTCAGATGCTTCCAATCAAAAAAACCCGAATTCAGAAGCTCGACCTGGCCTGACCGGGAAGCTGATGACTGTTGCTCAGCCGGTATTTGTTTTCTATGCTACGGTGACGGCATTCTGCACATATTTTTGTATGTATGCCTACCGGAAGCCCTTTTCGGCGGCGAAGTTTGAGGGTGAGGATTTTGGCTGGTTTTCATCGGATATCACATTGAAGAGTGCCATTGTCATCAGCCAGATATTCGGCTATGCGCTCTCGAAATATATTGGGATCAAGGTTTGTTCGGAGGTGAAGCCGGAGCGGCGGGCGTGGATGATACTGGGGTTGATAGGATTCGCCCAATTATCCCTGCTTATATACGGTCTGGTTCCCGGACCGTGGAAGGTGGTTCCGATATTTTTCAATGGCCTGCCATTGGGGATGGTGTGGGGGCTGGTGGTGTGGTACCTGGAGGGCAGGCGGACGTCTGAGATTCTTCTGGCCGGGCTGAGTTGTTCATTCATTGTCAGCAGCGGGATCGTCAAAGATTTTGGAACGGCTCTCATAAACGGTTCTCTCGCTCAGCAATGGGCCGCCATTCCCCTCATCGGCAATCCAATAGGAAACAGTATCGGCACGGTCAGCGAAGGGTGGATGCCATTTGTGGTGGGGCTTCACTTTCTGCCCCTGCTTCTTTTGTCGGTCTGGATGCTGTCGCGTCTGCCGGGGCCATCGGCTGATGATGAGTTGGATCGCTCCCGGAGGACCCAGATGTATGCCGGTGACCGTTGGCGCTTTGTCCGGGAATTTGCTCTCGGGTTGGGTATGTTGTGCTTTGTCTATTTCATTGCCACTGCCTTCAGAGACTACCGTGACAATTTTCAGGTCAATATCCTCGACGATCTCAAGGTGACAGGTGATTCGGCTATTTCAAAATCTGAAACCCTGGTTGCGTTTATTGTTATGGGGGTGATGGCGGGACTGAATCTGGTCCGCAATAACCGCAAAGGTCTCACCGCAGCGTTTGTTGTCATGTCCGTGGGCTGTCTGATTATGATAAGTTCAGTCATGATGCTGCAGTCAGGCAATGCCAGTCCATTTGCATTCATGGTGATGACGGGATTGGGGTCGTACCTGATTTATGTGCCATTCAATTCGATGCTGTTTGACCGTATCATTGCGGTGACCCGGTTTTCCGGGACAGCTGTTTTTGCGATATATCTGGCAGATTCGCTTGGGTATACCGGCTCGGTTGGACTTCTGCTTGTGAAGGACCAGATATTCTCCAATGCGAGCCATCTTGAGTTTTTCAAGTTGTTCTGCACCTCTATTGGGGTGGTTTCACTGGTTTTTCTTATTGGTGCTTTGATATATTTTCTCAAACGCAGTCCGGAATCAGGCAAGCTGGCGGAATGAGATGCTGGCAAGTCGGATGGGCAAACCTGCCTTGGAGGATTTAGTTGTTTGAAGTCCGGATTTTCCGGATGTTTAGAGTCTGAGAGAAGATGAATGATCCATATTCAACAAGTTGGCACAGGGACAAGACCCTGTTTACTCCCGGCCCTCTGACCACGAGCCTGTCTGTCAAACATGCCATGCTGCACGATGCCGGGTCGTGGCATTACGAGTTCCACAAGATCGTCAAATCAATCCAGTCGAGACTGCTGGCCATTGCCGGAGTCACACGGGAAAAGGATGGGTTTGAGGTTGTCCTGCTCCAGGGCAGTGGAACATTTGGTGTGGAGTCTGTGTTTGCCTCGGCTGTGCCAACTGACGGCAAGGTGCTGGTTCTGTCCAATGGAGCCTATGGCGAGCGTATGATTGCCATGCTCAAGCTCATGAAAATTGACCATGCCGTGTACCGCACTGCCGAAGACGAGCCGCCGGCCGCCTCCGAGGTCGACCGAATCCTGGCTGGTGATCCGGCCATTACTCATGTGGCTGCGGTTCATTGCGAGACGACCACAGGTATCCTCAACCCGATTCATGAAATGGGTCAGGTCGTCCGCAAGCATAAACGGCAATATATTGTGGATGCGATGAGTTCATTCGGAGCACTGCCGATCAACTTTCAGGAAGGATGTATTGATTATCTCATCTCCTCACCCAACAAGTGCCTGGAAGGTGTGCCGGGGTTCACCTATGTCCTGCTCAGGCGGGCATTGCTCGAAGCCAACCGCGGCCACCAACGGAGTCTGAGTCTGGATCTGCTCCACCAGATGGAATATTTTGATGCTAAAACCCAATTCCGCTATACTCCGCCGACGCATACATTGCTGGCCTTCCACCAGGCACTCAATGAGTTTGACGAAGAGGGTGGTCTGGCTGGGCGGGAGAGCCGGTACCGTCGCAATCATGCTGTCCTGATTGAGGAAATGGCCAATCTGGGAATCCGGCCGTATCTGGACCCGTCGCTTCAGAGCCCCATTATCACCTCGTTTCATTTCCCGGATGACCCGGCTTTTGAATTCACAAAATTCTATATGGGACTCAGTGACCAGGGCATGATCATATACCCGGGCAAGCTCACGGATACTGAGTGCTTCCGAATTGGAAATATTGGCAGAATTTTTGAGCACGACATCCGTCAACTGGCTTTGGCTGTCCGCAGAACGCTGACTGACATGGGAGTTTCCCTGAAGTCATAATCCGCACAAGTAAATGGCAGAAGTTGTCAAGCAGGCTTTGATACCCCGGCTGATCAGCTCCATAATCACCCTTGAAATTAATATTATATACAAAATCGAAGAATGACTCCGGCCACCGGCAATATATCCGTCAACTCGCGAACCTATAAACTTCCGCCTCGTCCCGTTGCTGTCCTGTGCATCGACGGATGCGCCAATGAATATTTAGACATTGGTATTTCCAGGGGGTTGATGCCCAACCTGCAGAAATTAACCAATGAGGGATTCCGGGGCATGGCGCGGGGGGCATTGCCATCCTTCACCAACGTCAACAATGCCGCCATTGTGACTGGGGCTCCCCCAGCTGTGCACGGACTCCCGGGTAACTTTTTTCTCGATCCCGACTCCGGCGAGGAAGTCATGATGAACTCGTCCAAATACCTGCGGGCCGAAACCATCCTTGCCGCCGCATCCAAAGCCGGCCGGAAAGTGGCGTTTGTCACTGCAAAAAACAAACTCCTGGAACTGCTTTCGGTCGGTATGACAGGTATTGCCTTCTCCAGCGAAAAGGCGAGGGAGGCCACTCTCGAGAAAAATGGCATAGCGGATGTCGAGAAGCTGGTCGGGCCCACACCGGAGATATACAGTGGTGATGCCAGTGTCTATGTGCTCAAGGCGGGGGTTGCTCTGGTCCGCGAAGGGCTGGCCGACTTTCTCTATCTTTCTCTGACGGATTTCATGCAGCATACCTATGCGCCGGAAGCTCCCGAATCCCTGGCCTTCTATCAGGATATTGACAAGGAGATTGGTCGTCTGCTCGACCTCGGAGTGATTGTCGGGGGAACCGCAGACCATGGTATGAACGGAAAGACTCATGCCGATGGCACGCCCAATGTCATTTACCTGGAATCCAGACTCTCCGCTGAATTCGGAGATGGATTCAAGGTGATTCTGCCGATCACGGATCCCTATGTTAAACATCATGGTGCTTTGGGGTCATTTGGAGTGGTCCATGTTCCAGCCGGACTGGAAGACAGTATTCCGGCCATCATGGAATTCATCTGGTCGCTGGAGGGAGTGAGTGAGGTCCTGCCCAAGGCCAGAGCCGTGGCTCTGCTGGAACTTCCGGCTGACCGAACCGGCGATATTGTTGTGATGTCCGGGCGCAATGTTGTGCTGGGGCGCACACCATCCCACCACGACCTGAGTCAGCTGGATGCTCCGCTGCGGTCGCATGGCGGAAGGTACGAGGAAATGGTTCCAATTTTCACATCCCTGCCACTGAATAGTGAATATGCCGGGAAAGCCATGGGTGACCTGCGCAACTTCGACGTCTTTGACATTACTTTGAACGGAGTGGCCCTATGAGTGATTTTTCCGCCTATATTGCCGGTGAAGCTGTCAGAGGTGACGGTTGGATAGATGTCGTCAATCCATACAATGGCGAAGTGGTCGGGCGCGTGCCGTCATTGTCCGGCGGGCATCTCGAGCAGGCCGTGGAGAAGACCCATCTGTCCGGCCGCGAAACATTATCCCGCTACGAACGTTCTGAAATTCTCAATAAAGCCAAGGCGGAATTAAACCGCAGGGCAAACGAATTCTCCGCACTCATCACCAGCGAGGCCGGTCTTTGTGTCCGGGAGAGTCAGTACGAGGTGGGGAGGGCCAGTGACGTGCTGCAATTTGCGGCCATGGAGGCACTCAAAGACGACGGGCAGATTTTCAGTTGTGACCTGACGCCACATGGCAAGGCCCGGAAGATCTTCACGCTGCGCGAGCCGGTGCAGTGTATCGGATCCATCACCCCATTCAATCATCCCCTGAATCAGGTGGCGCACAAAGTGGCCCCGGCTATAGCTGCGGGAGCACCGACCATTCTCAAGCCAAGCCTGAAGACCCCTCTCACAGCGATTCGGTTTGCAGAACTCCTGTATGAATGCGGTTTGCCCGGATGGATGCTCTCTGTTCTGACAGGGCCGGATGCGGTCATTGCCGAGGGCCTGGTGAAGCACCCGAAAGTTGAACTCATTTCATTCACCGGGAGTGAGAAAATAGGTAAAAAAATCGCCTCGGAAGCCGGCTATAAGAAGCTGGTGCTCGAGCTTGGTGGCAATGATCCGCTGATTATACTCGAGGACGCGGATTTGGAACTGGCGGTCAAGCTCGCCAGCGAGGGCAGTTTCAGAAATTCCGGCCAGCGATGCACGGCCGTCAAACGCATCCTGGTTCAGAAGTCCATACTGGAGAAATTCACCCATGCTTTTGTGGCCATGGCAGCTGAATACAAAGCGGGAGATCCGGTGGATCCGGCTACACGTGTCGGCACTGTCATTGATGAAGCGGCCGCCATGGAACTGGAAAGGCGTGTCCACGATGCCGTGGCATCCGGAGCCCGCGTGCTGCTCGGTGGCCGACGGACCGGGGCGTTGCTAGAGCCGACTGTTATTGCGGACGTGCCCCGCGATTGTGAGATGGTTGTGAAAGAATCCTTCGGGCCCATGGCTCCGATTCTGGCGATTGATGATCTCGATGATGCCATTCAACTGACCAACTCCACGGCCTACGGACTTTCATCGGGTGTAGTCACCAGAGATCTTTCAAAAGCCATTCAGGCGGTCAGGAAACTGCGGGTTGGAACATGCAATATCAATGAGGTTCCCGGATACCGTATCGAATCCAGTCCCTTCGGTGGTATCAAGGATTCCGGCCTTGGCATTAAAGAAGGTGTCATCGAAGCCATGAAATTCATGACAAATATCAAGACCTTCTCGCTGCCCTGGTGAGAGGAATAACAGATCAGCCAACAGGCTTACTGCTTTTTCAACCTGAAAAATCAACCGGCACCTCTGGTGTTGGGACCACCGATTCCGGCACTTTCCACCAGAGAATTTCATATGTTGGAATTGCCTGACTGAAGCCTTTGAGGTGGGTCGGGGCGTGGGCCTGAATCCAATTCTCAAAGTCGGGGAGGACGCGGATCAGTTCATCGCGGGTTGTCTCGCCTATGCGGATACGCCCCCGTCCTGATGTGGCTTCCAGTCTTGCGGCGAGGTTTACAGTGCGGCCGAAGACGGTGTAGTTGGAAATGTGGCGGGTTGAACCTATCAGTCCGACTATGGCCTTGCCGGAGTTGATCCCCGCCCCCATATCAAGAAGCGGTTTCAGAGGGATGGGTATGAGTCCGTCCCGGAGGCGTTGCTGGTTTTCTGTGACCAGAGCCCGGTTTTCTTTTTCCCGTCTGACATTCAGGCTCAGCATGGCTTTATGGGATGCGATGGTGGCCTGGACACAGTGGAGAGCATGGTCCGGGTCGGTGGTGGGAGCTCCCCAGAAAGCCATCACACAGTCCCCGATATACTTGTCCAGCGTTCCATTGTAGACTTTTATTGATTCGGCCTGGATGGACAGGTTTTCATTGACGGCTTCAAGCATGGACCGGGTCTGCATATCGATGAATGAATCGATCTGGTCCCCTTCGAGTCCCAGAGATTCAGCATAGCTCAGAGCTCTGGATTCCAGCGAATCTGTCATATCCGTGAATCCCCGGATATCCGAGAAGATGGTTGTGATCATCTCGGTTGATCCCCGGACCTGTGAGGTGTCCTCCTTCAGAAGAACATTGACCACATTGGGGGAGACCGTCTGGCCGAAAACTCTGCGGATGCGGCTTTTCTCCTGCTGCTCGGCAAACGCCCGGTTCCCCAGATTCAGAAAGTGTGTGAGACCGAGTCCCCCCAGGACCGGCAATGCCAGCGGAATCCACATATTCCACAGGCTGAAAATCATAAAAGCCGCCAATACGTAGAGACTTCCTAGGATAATGACCCACAGAGAATCATATGGCGGTGCGACTTTAAGCGAGGCAAAGGAGGCGGCCATAACGGCCACAATGAAAATGATTGATGTGGCGAAGCCTGGAACAGTCCGTATGATGCTGCCCTGAGCAATACTGTTCGCGATATTGAGGTGTGTCATCATCGCAAAGTCTGTGCTGCTCATGGGAGTGGCTGAGATATCCCTCAGATTATTTCCCGATGCATTTGATCCGATCAGAATCACTTTGTTCTTCCACTCGTTCAGGAAATCATCGCCAACTTCCGGATCAAAAAAATCCACCAATGACGCCTTTGTCAGTTCGGGGGACGTCACTTTGAGGTGCCAGTGAACAATCAGTTTTCCGTCCTTATCCAGTGGGATTCTGAAAATTCTGCCTTTTCCGTCCGGGATTTCCAGCCGGTTTGGGTGGGTCAGCTCTCTGGCTTCATCCAGATTCAGTCCGAGGAGGGACCTGGCCATCAGGAATCCCATATGCCAGTATTCCCTGTCTTCAAAGGGTTTCTGGAATGCCTGTCCCTCAAACTGGCTTTCAATATATTCCGGTGGGACACCCAGGTCCTGGAGATTGAATTGGCCATCCTGATTCAGTTCGATTCTGAAAAGGGAGTTTTCCGGCGATGGAGGGGATTCGGATTGTGGGTCGGGCCAGAATATCGAATTCGGAGTGACAATGGCTTTGGCTGTGTCCAGTTGTTCCACCTGTCGGAAGATTTCATGCCATATTCGAGCTTTCTGTCTGGGATCAATCCTCCGCAGGACACCATCAAAATCCGGCTGAGCGGAAATATGCCCCAGATCCGCTGCCTGTGAACGGAACAGGGGGTGGGGCAGAATATTGTCAGTCATGGCCAGAACCACATTTCCAGAGGTGGAAATATCTCCAGCAAATACCTGGTCCGAATCAATCAGAGACTGGACCGTCTCACCATCAATTAATTCTTCAACCGGGAAGGCCGGGTGGTCCAGCCGCCTGTCGGGAAAAAGCACATCGTAACAAAGCAGGGCAGGTTCAAATGGACGGATGCGGTCCAGAAAATCCCCGTGTATATACCGCGGGACCGGCAGTCCACTCATGTAGGGGCCAAACTGGCGGTGGCTCTTTAAAATACCCGTCTCCAACTCCTCAGCTGAACGGTCATCCAGAAATATCATAGCCAGATTTGTTGAGACCGAATGAGTTTGTCTGGTGGCTATTCTGACCCGCCAGTCAAAGGTGAGTGATTCAAGGCGCTGAATTGGCCGGAATCCCTCCATCCGCGTCTCCAGGACGGATTCCAATCCCAGAATTATGATGGTCCCAATACCGATGAAAAGGGATCGAACAAGTGTCTGATTCAGTTTCCGCATTGATATTTTGAGATCTCACTGCGGCTCAGCATATTTAAAACTGTGCCGGGCCGTTCAGTTTTTCTTTCCCTTATTCCCTTATCCCTAATGAGCTCAAGCACCCTGGGGCTCTATCGGCTTCATTGATGATCCCACCAGAATGCCTCCCGAATCTGAAAGTTGAAATAAAAAAAACTCCGCCCTGCATCAGGGCGGAGTCTTAACGAAAATTCAGGAGAAAATTATTCAGTCTCACCAGGAGAGCTTGGTGATCCTTCTTCAATCTCACCGGATGTGGGTGATATGAAGCTGGTTCCGGAGTCATTGTCGAGATCGCGGAGAGCATCGCCTATGGATCCGCCAACTACCCGAGGGCCGCCACCTGGCACTACATCGTAATCTCCACCTTTGCCATTATTGGTGATTTCGACCCATTCTTCGAGATTCAGACCTGGGAAGTCGGGAAAGAATCCGTCAATGCCAGTGTCGATGGGGACAACCTGCTGTGTGGCGGGGTTGAATTTGAAGCCGCCATTGACGAGGAAGGTTGGAACTTGTCCGTCGACTGAGTAGGCGACAACCACCTGACCAT
The DNA here is from genome assembly GCA_032356285.1 of Smithsoniella earleae. Taxonomy (NCBI): domain Eukaryota; kingdom Viridiplantae; phylum Chlorophyta; class Ulvophyceae; genus Smithsoniella; species Smithsoniella earleae. The sequence continues at coordinate 230,352 of JAULKQ010007770.1, read as the reverse complement.
CATAAACTTTGGTGGTTCCGTCTGCTGAGATGTCGTAGTCGGTTCCACGGATTCCCGCAACCATGGTCGGTGTGACCACTTCATACCGGCTGGCGGGAGAAGTTTTCTTGACCTGACCAATGGCACGTCCACTGCGGAGGTTCAGGCTGGTTTCAATAACAAATTCCTGGCCCACTTCGCGGAACTGAAGTCTGTCCAGAACGAGATTGGAGCTTTCGGTCACGCGGACAAAGGGACCATTTTCTCCGAGGAACAGATCGACATAGGATCCGGCTGTCGTTGTGATGCGGCTGCCCTCGTGGAGGAACAGTCCTCTGGTCACAGTGCCGGATTTGACTCCATCTGTGTAGGTGGCGCTTCCGACGACCGACCTGACAAAGGCGAGGTTGCGTTTAAATTGGGCTTGTGCGTCCATGGCTCCGGCGAGGATAGTGAGGCCGAGAGTCAGGGCGATTACGTTAAGTGGTGCTGATCGAACCAATTTCATTTTTTCTCCTGATTGAATCACTTTGTAAGGGATAATGCGCCTTCCAAGTTCATTTGTCAATCGGATATTCTTACTGATTCTTTTATCATTCAAAAACTTCAGAAAGAAAATCCCATAGGCCTAGCGGCAGAAAATCGGGGGTGTAAAGTCCATTTTCCGAGCAATTTTGTTTTTGCCGCCCGATAATTTTGAATACGATGGCGGACGGATGGCAAAAAAATTTTACGCAACCACCGCGATTGACTACGTGAACGGGCACCCGCATCTGGGCCATGCCTATGAGAAGATACTGACAGATGTGCTGGTGCGCAGCCGTCGGGCTGAAGGAACCGGGAGTTTTTTTCTGACCGGGCTCGATGAACATGGCCAGAAGGTGCAGCAGGCATCCCGGGATGCGGGCATGGATCCGCAGGCGTACTGCGACCAGCTGGCCGACACCTGGCTCAGCTTTATCGGGCAGCTCGGAATCTCCAATGATGATTTTGTCCGCACTTCAGATGAGCGCCATAAGACGGTCATCCGTGCCATTCTGGAAAAACTGCAGAAGAGCGACCATTTTTACACTTCGGAATATGTGGGGTATTATTCGGCGAGGCAGGAATCGTTTCTGACGGACCGCGACCGCAATGAGGATGGTGAATTTGACCCGATTTTTGGTGAGGTGGTGGAACTCAAGGAAACGAATTATTATTTCCGGCTCGGGCGCCACCAGCAATGGCTCATTGAATACATCGAGAACAATCCCGATTTCATCTATCCCGATTACCGGCGGAATGAGGTGCTCGGATTCCTGCGGAACAACACTTTGGAGGACCTCTGTATCACCCGGCCATCCAGCCGGCTCAACTGGGGGATCCCGCTTCCGTTTGATCCGGAGTATGTCACCTACGTCTGGTTTGATGCATTGTCGAATTATATTTCGATTCCGGCGGTTCTGGGTGATCCGGTGGTGTGTGAGGCACTGGGGCTGCCGACAGAAAATACGCCAGGCCTGGAATTGTGGCCGGCGGACTGTCACGTGATTGGCAAGGACATCATCAAGTTTCACACGGTCTACTGGCCGATCATGCTGAAGGCGATGGGGCTTCCGCTGCCAGGGCGTGTCATTGCCCACGGATGGTGGCAGAAAGACAACCAGAAAATCTCGAAGACCACCGGCAATGTGGTGGATCCCCTCACGGTCATTGAAGAATGGGGTCTGGATGCCTTCCGGTACTACTGCGTCCGGGAACTGGATCTCGGGCCGGATGGAAACTGGACTGATTCAGGTTTTGCGGCGCGCTACACAGCTGAGCTGGCCAATGGTCTCGGCAATCTGGTCAACCGATCCCTGTCGATGCTCAAGCGTTACCGTCAGTCAGTTCTCCCTGCTCCGCACGATGAACTGAAGGCGGAGGCATTGGAGACCATAGCCAAAACCCGCGACTGCTACCGCGACCTCAGGTTTCAGGCCGCTTTGCAGTGCATATGGAATTTTGTTTCGAGGGTCAACCAGTATATTGACCAGACGGCACCATTCAAAATTGCCAAAGACCCGGAGCAGGCCGAAAGACTCGGTCAGGTTCTCTACAATATGGTGGAATCCATCAGGATCATAGGGGCGCTGATTCAGCCTGTTCTTCCGGATACAAGCAGCAGAATTGCCGCCCAGCTTCAGCTGCCCGACAGCCTTTCCGGGGTTCTCCTGCCCGACCTCGACTGGGCCCAGCTTCCCGGCAGCCATGCAGCCGGAGCCCCAGTGCCCCTTTTCCCCAGAAAAGACCCGGCCTGACAGCGGTCGAAACACATCCATAATAAACCCCCGGGACACTGAATTTAGCTGACGGGCTCTGCCACTGTGCCTAGATTCTCTCAGGGACACTGAGATGGAGATTAGCGGATTTCTGGAACAACTGGGCGTTATGGTGGCGGGAGGAGCAGTCGCTCTGATAGTCGCCCGTATGCTCAAACTTCCGGGGGTGGTCGCCTACCTGATAGCCGGCTGCATTCTCGGGCCGGTAACGGGTATTGTGGATGTTGGCGACAATCATGATCTCGACTGGATTCTGGAAACAGGTATCAGTCTGATGTTATTTCTGGTCGGATTGGAGATGAGCCCCGAACTGGTGCGTCACCTCAAAGGCAAACCTCTGGTGACTGGACTGGTCCAGGTGCTGGTTATGCTTCTGGCTGGAATGGGGGTTCTCATGCTCCAGCACCATGACATCACCGCCGCTCTCACCGGCGGGTTGGCTCTGGCTCTCAGCAGCACCATCGTCGTGCTCAAGCTCCTCCAGGACCGAAAAGAAACCCGGACAGCCTTTGGCCAGCTGGCTTTGGCAATACTGCTCACACAGGACCTGGTGGTGATTGTCGGACTGACCCTTCTTGAATCGCGTGGTTCCGGGGGGGGGGCGGATGGGGTTCTGGTTCCCATTCTGAAGACAGTGGGAGCGTTCGGGCTGGTATTGGGGGGTTGTTACGTGGCGTGGAAAGTTCTGTTGCAGCCATTATTCCGATGGGATCGTGCGACACCGGATCTGCTGATGGTATTCAGTCTGGCCTGGTGTTTCGGGATTGTCTATGTGGCGCATCATCTTCATCTGTCTGCGGAGAGTGGAGCCTTTCTGGCTGGTCTTTCACTGGCCGGTCTTCCCCACAGTGAGGATTTGCGGAGACGGGTGCATCCGCTGATGCAGTTTTTCATTGCCATATTTTTTGTCAGTCTGGCGACGGGTATGGAATTCAGTATTGTGAGTCAGAGGCCATTGGAGTTTGGAGTATTGCTTGCCTTCATTATAGTGGCCAAGCCAGTGATGATGCTTGGCTTGTTCCGGCTGATGCGATGGCGCAGGAGTGTGGCTCCCAGAACAGCTCTGATTCTGGGGCAGATCAGTGAATTCAGCCTGATTTTCATGACCCTCGCGGCCGAAAAAGGGGCAGTGCCCGAATGGATGGGGGATATGTTTCTGGTTCTGGCGCTGGCTTCCATCCCGGTTAGCATCATTGTTTTTCAAATGGTTTTCCGCGGTGGCCGCGACTCTGCGGCGCATCCGGCTCAGGAAAGAAAAGATCATATTATTGTCATTGGCATGAATACTCTCGGGCGACGGATTGCCAGCCGGTTTCACGAACGGGGAGAGAAAGTGGTCGTGGTGGATACAGATCCGCGCAAGATGGTTGGCCTGTCCTGTGAGAAAGTCATAGGAAGCACCGAACATCACGAGACCCTTGAGGAAATCAATCTCAACGGGGCCAGGCTTGTGGTTTCCGCACTGCGCATCGAGGAATCCAATGAGCTTATAGCCTACTGGTGCCAGCGGAAGGGGGTCAAAGCATGCATCCATGCCGTGGATATGAACAATCTGGACAGATTGCTGGATATGAAAGTCGCCTACCTGATCCTGCCTAAAGTGGACGGTATCAGAAGACAGGTGGAGGAACTCAGAAAGAAAGGTCTGCTCAGGGCATGACTTACCTGGCCATCATATTCGGGGTCACAACCCTGGCCTACCTGATAGCGGCACGGCTGCGAATCCCCCGCATCCCGGTCATGATGATCAGCGGACTGGCTCTCGGCAGTCTGCTCACGGGTGACCAGAGACTCGAGCTGCGCGATCATCTGGACCTGAGCCTCACATTTCTTCTTTTCGGAGCGGGGGCGGAGTTGACCCCCGCCCGCCTGAAATCCCGCAATCAGGCCGTTCTCTGGGTGGGAATATTCCAGTTTGGTATCGTGATCCTGGGCGGATTTCTGCTGGCGGCGGCGCTGGGATTCAATTACCGGGAAAGTATTGTGCTGGGATTGGGATTGTCGGCGAGCTCGACTCTGGCGGTGCTGCAGTTTCTGAAGCAGCGACAGCAGATCACTGAGCCTTTCGGTCGGCTGGTTGTCGGGGTTCTGCTTCTTCAGGATCTCATTTTCCTCACACTGATGGCGGGATTAACCCGATGGGATGAGGGTTTGCCAGGAGTCCTGCTGGGGACAGGCCTGTTTGTCCTGATGGGAGCAGGGGCCATGCTTTTCCGCCAATACATCGTTCCGCTTCTGGTCACCCGGTATTCCGAGGATGAGGAGGTTCTGGTTCTGGGGGCTCTCGGCGTGTGTTTCGGTTTTGTCGGCGTGGCTGTCTTTTTCGGACTTCCGGCAGTGCTCGGGGCCTTTCTGGCGGGATTCTCACTGGCAATTTTCCCGGCGGCGGGAATTTTCCGTGGGGTTCTGACCTCATTTTTTGATTTTTTCACGGGGTTGTTTTTTGTGAGTCTTGGGGCGACGTTGCTGATATCCGGGTATGAGGTATTGTGGCAGGGGATTGTGCTGTCAATGGTGGTGTGGGTATTCACACCATTTATGGTTTTTGTGGTGTCGCGTGTTGTGGGCCGTTCCTGGCGGGGAGCATTATCAAGCGGATTTTACCTGGCGCAGACGAGTGAACTCTCTCTGGTGCTCGGGCTGATGAGTCTGCGTTCCGGAATTGTCGATGACAATATAATGAACCTGCTGACAGTGGTTACCATCATCACCACTCTGGCCACTCCACTGCTGACTTCCCAAAGATGGATTGATTTCGCCCTGCACCTGCTCTCGCGTTTTGACCGCAATGACCATCGTGTGGATTGGGAACTCGAGGGTCATGTGCTCATACTCGGCTTCGGAGACGGTGGTCCCCACCTCCTCAAACCCATTCTGGACAGCGGATACCGCGTCCTGGTGATTGAGGATGATGGTCAGTCAGTCGATCAGCTTCGTAAAATGGGAGTGGACTGTTTTTTCGGGGACGCGGGAGATCCGCACCTTCTCAAGAAAGCAGGTATCACGCATGTGGCGTTTGTCATCATATCCATGCGGCGGTTTGACGATATACGCGAAGTTCTGAAGTATGCCGGGAAGGTGCCGGTCTTTGTGCGGGTGCTGGAGGATTTTGAAACCCGTCAGGTCCACGCATTGGGCGGCATCCCAGTCTCCGGTGCCGAAGCCTCCGTGGAGGCTTTGGAAAAATGGGTGTCGCGGGCCAACCTGTCGGCCTGACCCCGCCGGTGACTCCAGAGGCTGATTTTTCAATGGAGACTGGTAAGGAAACAGTTTCCACAACTCATTGGTTCTGATAGTGTTTTTCATTGACTGGTGAGGGTGTCAAATGTTTGGACCCTCCCGGTTGGTCAAATTCATCCCGGCGGTCATGGTGGGGCGGCCCGGTGGATGCCGGCATAGACTGAAATCCGATGAATCTGATGAAAGCATCGACTGCTGATGCCCAAAAAATTAAAAAAGGACAGTGAATGAATCCGATGGTCGAAACTGAATGGCTGACATCGGCCATGGTGGTTGTGGATGCCGAAGGAAGAGTTGTGGATGCCGATGCCAACTTCGCTGACTTTGTCGGTCATTCGGCAGATTCGCTTGCGGGTCAATCCGTCCCTGATCTGCTGGCCTCTTATTTTGTGGATGAGACCACTGGCGGCAGATTCGCCGGATTTCTTCAGGAGAAGGGAATATTCAGCCGCTGGAAAGGAAGGATTCATACCACCTGGTCTGAGCCGGGAACTGAGGTGTGGCTCGAAGTGGGCCGCTCACGGGTCTACCCGAATAATGTGCTTCATTTCAGGCAGATTCTGCCCCCGCTGGAGGAGCTTAAGCAGAATTCAATTGTCGATCAGGACCTGACCGGGCCATTCCAATATCAAGTGCTCACCCGGGCCATGGAGATGGAGGCAACGCTTCAGAATATACACCAGCGCTGGCCGGGCATCATTTTCACGCAGAGACCGACGATGACATTCCGGTCGATCTCACCCAAAGTCCAGCAACTGACCGGGCTGTCCCCCCAGGAACTCGACCGGAAACCCGGAGCCTTCTGGCAGATTGTCCACGAATCCGATCATGCGGAATTGAAAAACAATCTGGCCCAGGCGAGGACCAACCCCCAGGGTGTCAACTCCACATTCCGCATCCGGAATATAAAGAATGGCAAAATATCCTACGTGATGGAGCATCGTGTCGCCATCAACCGCGGTGGGCTCCTGACCAGCTTCCACGGTGTCTGGATTGATGTCACACGGCAGATTATTGCCGAAAAAAGACTCATGGGGTCGGCCTGGAAAGAAACGCTGGCGGTCATCACCATGGGGTTGGCGCATGATTTCCGGAACACCATGGCGGGTATAGCCTCTCTAAGTGACACTCTGATAGCCGATCTTGATCCGGCCGACCCGAATAAGGAATACCTGGATGACATCCGCAAAAATTCCCTGCACGCCAATCAGCTTGTCCAGAGAATTCTGGATCTCCATCAGGGTAAGACCGGGGAAGCTCATTACGCCGATCTCAATGCTCTGGCTTTGGATGTTGGTGATCTGATCAGGAAAATAACCCCGCGCCGGATTGAATTCCGAATGCAGCTCAGCGAGGATAGTCTGCCAGTGTGGATTGATCCGGTCGAATTCCGGCAGGTTTTGGTCAATCTCGCCCTCAATGCAGTGGATGCGATTGACCACAATGGGATTCTGACCCTGCGGACCGGGATCATGGCTAATGAGCCCTTGCCGCAGCAACTTTTCGGATACCAGCCCCGACAGCCCAGTGCTTTTATCGTGATTGAAGACACCGGATGCGGAATCTCTGAAAATCATCTGACCAAGATTTTTGAACCGTTCTACACATCAAAACCCATGAACAAGGGAAGTGGACTGGGATTATATAACTCACGTCTCTTTGCCGAACGTCACCAGGGAGCTATCGGAGTTCATTCCACTCCAGGTGAGGGCACAGCTTTCACTCTTTTCATTCCTCTCCAGACACTGGAGGATGAAAGCGGGGATGAATCATCAGCTGATGCACTTGATTTCCAATTGGACATGCCCGGGGCGCAGGAGAATAATGGTGCAATCCAAACTCCGGCAGGCCAGATGCCGGCTCCACCTCCATCGAACCGTGCGGGAATACTGGTGGCTGGATGCCATGGCCGCCATCTGGAATTGACCAGTTCATTTCTGAGGAGCCAGGGATTTGGTGTCTGTGAAGTCTTTCAGAAAAGTCAGGCTCACGAACAATTGGAAAATCAGGCGGCCCGATTTGGATTGCTTCTGGTATTGATTGAAGACAGTTGTGATGAATGGCTTTCGTATCTCGATGAACTTGCTTCGGTGGATGAGTCGATTCCTCTCGTGCTGAAGCTTCAGAGCTGTGACCTGGATTCACTGAGTGACGCCGAAATCCAACTGGCATCCTGGGTCATCTCTCCAGAGACACCCGGACCCGAAGTTCTGGAAAAACTCATAGCCATACTGAGGGAAGGGGATGAGTGATATGATGGACGTACAGCTGGGGCCCGATGCAAGGCGGGTTCTCATCGTGGATGATGAACCGATTATACTGAAGGCGCTGGACAAGTTTCTGGGTCGTTACCATTTTGAAATTCTGCAGGCGGAGCATGCGGTAGACGCAATCAGGATTCTGCGTGAGAAGACTGTCGGGGTCATCATCACTGATTACCAGATGCCGATGCTTTCAGGCCTCGAGTTCCTTCAGCAGGTTAAAAAAATTCAACCTCTGGCCACCCGCATTCTCATCACCGCCATCCAGGATAATGAAACCGTCATCAAGGCTATCAACGACGGGGAAATTTTCCGATTCATTCCCAAACCCTGGAAAGGGGACGATCTTCTGGCGACTGTCAATAACGCCGCTCAGCGCTTCGACCTTGCTCAGAAAAATGAAGAGCTCCAGGCCGCCACCCAAAAGGCCAATAATGACCTCCAGAATCAGCTGCAACTCATTGAAAGCCAGAAACAGGATTTTGTCCGCCTCAACAATTCACTCAGGAATGCGATTGAGAATTCCGTCAGACTCTGTATCAAGGCGGTTGAGACTTTCAATCCGGGCCTCGGTGGCCGTGCCCGCAAAGTTCAGGCACTTTCCCTGGCGATTGGTCGCGAACTCCAGCTCGACACTGAAACCACCCATAACCTCAGCATAGCCTCGCTCCTCCACGAGATCGGACTTCTCAGTATTCCCCGGGAACTGATTGAGAAAGCCGAAAAATCGCCTTCACAGATGAATGAGGCTGAAATCCGCGCTTATCATCACCATCCGGTCGTCGGTGAGGAACTCACATCATACATTGATGAGACCGGAGCAGTCCCCTCCATCATCCGCAGCCATTGTGAACATTTTGATGGTTCCGGTTTTCCCGATGGCCGTAATGGCAATTTTATTCCCCAGGCTGCCGCTGTCATTGCCGTCGCTTCATTCGTGGTCAAATCCCACAATAATCTCCAGACCACTCTGGAAATTCTGGGTAAATCCGCCGGTCGGCGCTTCGATCCGGAAATTGTCCGCGCCGCCATCCGCGCAATCAACGCCATGAATGCCCAAAGAGCCGGCAAAGAGCCTGTTCTGATAAGTGAACTCAAGCCGGGGATGGTTCTGGCAAACTCGATCATGTCCTCCGATGGCACCCTGCTCCTGCCGGATGGCGAAGTCCTCACTGAAGCCTCAATCAAACTGATTGCCAACCACGACCGCCTCAGCTCCGTAACCGGCGAAATCTTCATTTCCACCTGATTCATTTCCTGTCGCCCCACCAGTTGACAAAGAATCAGACAATTACGGGTTATCATGATATTCTGATTATTTCGGGCGCAGATGTGCTGAAAATGTGATTTGGAGTGGCTAAGTCAGGAGATTCCCATTGGCGATAAGGCATCGGCTGAGATAATCAGAAATTTCCTATCAGGTTTTGCGCGGTGAAGTCCGAATATAGCTAAAACAACTGAGTTTGCCCAAGGACTCGGTCCAGGATCGGGAAGGTATACCAATTCAAATGTATCCTGCCTGAGCTGTGAAGGGGGCTCAGATTTATGTCAATAGAGGTCAGGTTTTGCAAAACGAAACAGAACAACTGCAGCAGAAGAGAGTCCTTATTGTTGATGACGACAACATAACAAGGAAGATTCTTACCAAAGCGCTCGAAAGGAGTGGCTATCTGACCTGCTCTGCTGCCAATGCCGATGAAGGGGAGGTAATGGTCACAAAATACGGCCCCCGCAATTTTGCCTGTGCCGTAGTCGATTACCGGATGCCGGGGCGTAATGGTATCGAGTTTCTGACCTGGCTTCGTGGTCAGGACGAAACCTTGTCAGCCATCATGCTGACTGCTGAAGGGGACAAACAACTGGTGGCCAAAATCCTCAGAGAAGGAGCTGTCGATTACCTCGACAAACCGGTTGAAATTCCCGACTTCAAACAATCGGTGGCCAATGCCCTGACTGTGACACGGGAGCGTCGAAGACTGGTCGATACCGATTCCGCCGCCGAAGCCATCGGAGCCGCCCAGATTCAGATGCTGGGTATTGAAAATTTTACAAACACACAGGGAATTCGTTTCTGTTACCGGCCAATGCATCAGGCGAGTGGCGACTTTGTCGGTGTATTCAATGGCCAGAATGGGAATCTCAGGGTTATAGCTGGAGATGTTTCCGGACATGATCTGCGAGCCGCCTATTTTTCAACTTTTTCCCAGGGTGTTTTACGGGGGATGATGAATTTCAATGCCTCGGACCATGAAATATTCAGTTTCTTCAATCGTTTCCTGACCAGCGAGTGGAATTCGAAAGCCGATTCCGGAAATCCGACATCCATTGCTCTCTGTGGTCTTGAAATCGAACAGAGTGCCAGAACCATCAAGCTCATCAACAGTGGATTCCCAATTCCATGTCTCATTGATAGAGAGGGCAATGTATCAAAGCTGGGCATTGGAAGTTGCCCGCTCGGATGGTTCGATGAGGAAAATTTTGAAATTGAAATAATTCAGGCCCCTGAAGGAAGTTTTTTATATCTATGGAGCGATGGACTTGAAGATTATGCCGAACATCAGGGCATATCTGTGTTCGCTATGGCACATAGATTGCTGTATCCAATCGATCCCCAGGATCAACAGGATAAACTTAAGGATGCAATTGATGATATAATGGTCGTGAAACTTGAAGTAAATCCACAAGACGGGAAGGTCTCAGGCAGTGCAGGTTTTATCCCGCTTCTGCATAAAAAGTTTGCCGGGGACGAGGCGCACTTGATTGATAAGAGTCAACATTGGATTGAATCGAGCCTCAAGTATGCCGTGCCGGACATAGGCCCGGACAGGTTATACGATTTAATACTGTGCACGCGTGAAGCATTGCTCAATGCCATGGTTCATGGGTGCGGGGAACAGAAAGATCAATACTGTGATCTCACCGCAACATACAGTCCAAGCCAGAAGCTTGTTCGGATCCGGGTCTCAGACCGGGGCGACGGACACGATGACCCATTTCTGACATCCAGGAATGGCAGTGATGATCCGGATGACCTCGATCCACTCGAGCGACACACAGGATTTATCTTGATGAGGGAGTTACCGGATAACATTACCACCGAAAGGGGCGGTGCAATTGTAACCATGGATTTCTACGTCTGATTTCATTCATGGTTTTCCAGTAAACAATCTAAATAAGAAATATACTCAGATTTATCGAATAATATTATGAACCAGAACTATGACCCTTCAGACAAAAGCGTGCAGATCGTAATTCCTGGAGACGTTCTCAGTACCAATGTGGATTCCATCCGCGAGTCAATCTTTGAGACAATCGAGTCCGACGAAGTGACTCAAAACGGATATGAGAAAATCTGTCTTGATCTGACGGCGGCCAAAATGATTGATTCAGCGGGGCTGAATCTCCTTGTCTCCATCCTCAAGGTAGCCAAGTCAAAGCAGGCGGCAGTCATTGCCAAAATATCCAGTCCACATATTCAACGGACCTTCTCATTTACACGACTGGACAAGCTGATAAATATTGAGAAGGCTGAGCCGACCACTGTCTGAGTCAGTTTTGTGCGGGAAATAATCCACGCATAGATTATCATCGATTGCAGAAATGACCCTCAGGTTCCGACAGGCGACCTGAACGGGTCGTTTTTTATTATTATGTTGGCAGTCTCCGGCAGACAAGGATTGGGCGTGACACAAGCCCTGCTGACCCCTCACTATGACAGGAAGATGAGTAAATCAAAGCCAGTTTCACGCAGTGGAAGGTTTTCCTCAGGCCCCTCGGCCGACGTGGAGGCATACGGTGAGTCCGTGTCGTTTGATTATCGCCTTTGGGAGTACGATATCATGGGGAGTCTCGTCCATGCCAGGATGCTTAATCATATCGGAGTTCTGAGCCAGGAGGACCTCGATGCCATCTCCTCCGGCCTCCAGGACATCGGTCAGGAAATTGAAGATGGAACATTCAGTTGGGACGTCGCACTTGAAGATGTTCACATGAATATCGAAGCTGAGTTGACCCGTCGGGTCCCGGCTGGGGCCCGTCTGCATGCCGGCCGGTCTCGGAATGACCAGATTGCCGTTGATATGCGGATGTGGCTGAGAGACCAGATTGCGGAACTTCACAGCGAGTTGTCGGGCCTTCAGGAATCGCTTCTGGGGCTGGCCCGCGCGAATGCGGAAGTGATCATCCCCGGATATACGCATCTTCAGCGGGCGCAGCCTGTCTCCATGGCGCACCATTTGCTGGCATATGTGGAGATGTTTGAGCGGGATGCCGGCCGGCTGATAGACTGTTTTCAGCGGGTGAATGTGTGTCCGCTGGGAAGTGGAGCCATCGCGGGGTCGACACTGCCACTTGATCGCGAGTTCGTAGCCCGTGAGCTGCAGTTTATCAACGGACAGGGCGAGCCGGTTGTCTCTGCGAATTCCATGGATGCGGTGAGCGACAGAGATTACATTCTGGAATTCTGCAGCGCATCCGCCATCCTGGCGATGCACTTTTCGAGACTGTCTGAAGACCTCATATTATGGTCGAGTTCTGAGTTCAGTTTCATACGGATATCAGATGGGTACACGACGGGATCATCCCTGATGCCACAGAAGAAGAATCCGGATGTGTGTGAACTGGCGCGGGGAAAAAGCGGACGTGTCATTGGAAACCTGATGGGATTGCTGGTCGTTTTGAAAGGGCTGCCCATGACCTACAACCGCGACCTCCAGGAGGATAAGGAGAAACTCTTCGATACCGCAGACACCATGCTGAGAACCGTGAGGATATTCAAAGCCATGGTGCCCGGGATCTGTGTGCTTGAGGAAAACTGTCGCCGGGCCTCATCCGATCCTCTTCTTCTGGCGACCGATCTGGCGGATCATCTTGTTCTCAAAGGGATTCCATTCCGTGAATCGCATCATATTGTCGGGGCGGTGGTGGCTCTCTCAGAGAAGCTGGACAAACCCCTGGACCAGCTGTCTGTAGAGGATCTCAAATCTGTCGACCCGCGTTTTAATCATGAAAGTCTGGAGGTTTTCAGATTGGACCGTTCACTTGAATCCAGAACCATGACCGGTGCCCCAAGCCCATCAAATATTCAGAGCGAACTGAACCGATGGGACGGAATTATCAAAAACCGTCTCCGGCCGAATTCTGATCGTGGTCAATGAATCCGTCCGGAAGGGAAACCCAGACATCCCTCAATTGGCTGATGCAGGTCTTGAAGGGCGTCTCGCGCTCATTTTACCTGTCTGTCCGGATTCTTGCAAAACCGCTCAGAAAGCCGATCGGGGTTGCCTATCTCCTGGCGCGCGCCAGCGATACCATAGCTGATACTCCGGTCCTGGACTGGCGGGAAAGGCTTCAGATGCTGGAGGCATTCCAGGCCCTTGTGTCCGGGGGAGGGTTTTCCGGTTTGGATATCTGCCCTGACACACTCGGGCTCGATGATCCGGGGGAGATTGTCCTGATGAAAAACCTCCCTGAGATTGTGGAATATTTTCAGGCCATGGACGCTGCGGAACGCCGGGAGATTGTCCGTGTTATCGAAACGATTGTGGGAGGGCAGAGCCTCGATATCCGGCGCTTCGACAGTCAGGATCATATCGTTGCCCTGAAGAATGCCGGTGAACTCGATGATTACACCTACCGGGTCGCCGGTGTCGTCGGTGAATTCTGGACCCGGATCAGCCATCTGCATGGCATGTTCTCAGAGCCAAAGTCATTTGACCGCGCCCTGATCTGTGGCGTCCGTCTGGGGAAGGGACTGCAACTGGTCAATATCCTCAGAGACCTGCCCGGTGATTTGAGCCGGAAAAGATGCTATATGCCGCAGGATGGTCTCGAATCAGTCGGGCTTTCTCCAGCGGATCTGGTCGACCCGGAAACCGAACCTCGTTTCCGGGCTGTCTACCGGGAATGGCTCGAGGTGGCCCGCGATCACCTCCGGGCCGGGTGGGAGTATGTGCTTCTGGTGCCACCCCGCGAAAAGCTGATGCGTCTGGCCTGCGCCTGGCCGGTTCTCATAGGTTTCGCAACAATACAAAAGCTTGAAGGGGCTAATCCGTTGGAGCTTGGGAAAGTCAAAGTCCCCCGCAAGTGGATCTATCGTATGATCCGCCTGTCACTGGTGACCTGGATCATGCCGAAGGCGATGGAGAAACTCCCGGCAAGAGTTCTGGGGAATGAGCTGGCTGAGCAATGCCTGTCCCGGCCTCAGTCCTGAGGGGTCTCCATGAACCAGTAGCATAGCATGTGGGCAATGGTCATATGGCAGTCCTCGACCCGGCCGTAATGCACTGATTCCACCACGATGACATGGTCGGCAATCTCTGCCAGTTTTCCACGCCTTCCACCCACCAGAGCGATGGTTGTCAGGCCTTTGGCTTTGGCCCATTCGAAAGCCCTGACCAGATTCGGAGAATTGCCACTGACGCTCATTGTCAGGACGAGATCGCCTTCATTCGCATAATTCATCAGCTGGCGGACAAAAACATCCTCATAGGAGTAATCATTGCCCAGGGCTGTCATCCATGCTGAGTTGTCATTCAAGGACAGAACCCGGAACGGACCAATTTTATCCGAGGCCCCTTTGCCTAGGTCGGTGGCAAAGTGTGAGGCATTGGCAGCACTGCCTCCATTTCCGAAAACAAAGATGTTTCTGCCATCTCTGTGAGCGCGCTGCATCAGTCCACAGACGTCCTGGACACGGTCCAGTGGAATGGAATCAAGGCTCTGTTTCTGGGCTTCAATATAGCTGGTGAAGAAATCTCTCATGCTTTCGTTTTTGTTTTCGTTCTCGGTTCAGTTTGGTGGAAATGAGTTTCTGAAAAAGTGGGTGGGGTCGGATCCGGGTGATGGATGTGATGCCGGATTATTTTCTGGTATTGACTATGTCATTTTTCTCATTGAGCACGATGACGGTGGGTTTCCAGCCGTCGGCCTGACTTCTGTCTGTCAAAGCGAAAGACATGATGGTGAGTCTGTCACCAGCCTTGCCCAGATGGGCGGCCGCTCCATTGAGAACAATTTCCTTTTTTCCGCGCTCGCCGGGTATCACATAGGTCTCAAACCGGGCCCCATTCGCCATGTTGCTGCAGAGGATTTTCTCATAAACATGCATGCCCGAGGCTTCAATAAGGTCCATGTCTATGGTCAGACTGCCTTCATAATCCACATGTGAGTCGGTGACTGTGGCCCGATGTAATTTTGACTTCAGAAGCTGAATTTGCATCTTGGAAATGGCAATTATCCATGGACCATACCCCCGAATCTGCTGGTCATCAGGCAGACGCGACAGTAAGTCGCGATCGCAGTTGCGATTGGGGACCGGTTACTCCAGCCGGGTGGTTCCCTGGAAAAATCCGTCCGCGATCCTCGTGGTGATGGCGGTTCGAGTCAAATAGTTTTTCTGATTATCCCGATGGCAAATGGAATGATTTCAACTGGTTTCCCGGGCATTCTGATGACTTTCGCCGGGAGCTTCACTATCTGGAATGAACCGGGAATTGGGCTGATTGCCGAGGTGTGGGGCTGCGTTTCCGATTCGGAATGCCATGCCGGCGGCCCGCGGATCCGGCTGAATCCCTTCTCATCTGCGGGGGTTTCTATTGCGGACCGGTCTTTGATTTCAATGACTTCGTTGACTTGCGGGGGGTGTCAGCCTAATAATCATTGCCAAATCAACAGGAAGAGAACATTTTCTCGTTAATAAAGGAATATATGTCCAAGACACTGAAAGTCGGAATGATCGGATACCGCTTCATGGGCAAAGCGCATTCAAATGCGTGGCGGCAGGCGCCGCATTTTATGCCCATGGGTGCCGGTGTTGAGCTGCATACAATTTGCGGCCGTAATCCCGAGTCCCTGGCTGAGGCAGCCAGTTCACTCGGATGGAACAACACCAGCACCGACTGGAAAGCGGTGGTGGAGAACCCCGAGATCGATATCATCGATATCAATACCCCAAACGATTCTCATGCGGAGATCGCCATAGCTGCAGCCAATGCCGGAAAGCATGTGCTGTGTGAAAAGCCTCTCGCCCTCACTGTCGAACAGTGCGAGCAGATGGTTGAGGCAGCCACCCGCAATAAGATCGTCCACATGGTCTGTCATAACTACCGCCGCATCCCGGCAATAGCCCAGGCCCGCAAGATGATTGAGCAGGGATTGCTCGGGGATATCTACCACTACTATGCCAGATATGCCCAGGACTGGATCGTCGATCCAGAATTCCCGCTGGTATGGCGCCTCACCAAGGGCGTCTCCGGAAGTGGTGCCCACGGGGATATATGCGCTCACATTATCGACCTGGCCCGATACCTGGTCGGAGAATTTGACGAAGTCTGCGGGATGATGAATACCTTCATCAAACAGCGTCCGCTCGAAGACTCCGCCGGCAAGAGCGATGGCCTCGGCGGTAAAGGAAGCCGCGAAATGGGTGAGGTCACAGTTGACGACATGTCCTCATTCATAGGCCGGTTCAAAAATGGTGCGGCCTGCAATCTCGAAGCCACCCGCTTCGCTCTGGGGCGCAAAAATCATATCACAGTCGAAATCAATGGTTCCAAAGGGTCTCTCTCATTTGATTTTGAGGACATGAACCGACTGAAGTATTTCAATAATGAGGAATCTGCTGATCGTCAGGGCTTCACCGATATTCTGGTGACGCAGCCTGGCGGGGCTCATCCATTTGTCGGAAACTGGTGGCCACCCGGGCACATTCTGGGATACGAGCACACCTTCGTGCACACCATCTCGGATTTCGTCAATGCCGTGGTTGCCGGAAAGGCCGTCCAGCCAACCTTCGAGGATGGTCTCAATAATCAGAAAGTCATGGAAGCCGTCGAAAAATCCGCAGCCTCCCGCCAGTGGGTCAAAATCTGATCCGTTTCAGATACCGGTTAGGTGACCCCTGAGTCACTTTGATATGCATGCCCGATGACAGCCCTATGTCATCGGGTATTTTTCTGCCTGTGATTTACACGGGAGCCGAAAGCGTCGATATTAAGATATGGATCTCTCCGGCAATGGACCAGGATCAGAAAACTCAAACCAGCGTATCCATGTTCTCGCTGGTTTTGGAAATACGCTCCTGAATCCGATGTGTATGGTTGACTTTTGTCTTCTGATATGTTTTGGGTGTGGGGTGAACTCCGAGGACCAGGGACAACTGACCGGCTTTCTGAACCACAGTAAAATGAAGGAATTGTCGGGACTGGCAGCCAGCCGCACCAAGCACGATGTTTTCTGGGTGGCCAATGACGGGAAGAAGGAAGTCCTCTGGGCTGTTCATGAAAACGGGAGGATCCTGATGGAGATGGAATACTCCGGCAAGGTCAAGGACGTCGAGGATCTCGCCACCGGATTTGATCCATACGGCCGTCCGGTCATTCTTGTGGCCGACTGCGGTGACAATGACAGAGATCGGGATCATATCCGTATTGTCATCCTCAATGAACCCGACCTGAATAAGCCAGCCCCCCCTGGATTTCAGGAAATTGAGGTGGAGGTTCTGAAGTCCTGTGAAATCCACTATCCTGACAAGCGATACGATTGCGAGACGCTTATGGTGGATCCGGTGGCCGGCGACCTGTGGCTGGTTTCCAAGGAGGATAAAAAATCCCGGTTTTTCCGGGTGTCAGCCCGCGATTTATGGAAATCAGAATCTGTCACCGCCGAGCTGGTTCACATGAGCCGCGATCTCGTCCAGGTATCGGGAGGGGATTTCTCACCCGATGGTGGGCATGCCATTCTGAGAAATGAGTCCCATGGGTGGGTGATAGCACTGCAGCGTCCGGAAGATTCCGGAGGACTCCACTGGTGGTCCAGTCCATCCAGGCCATTGCCGGTGCGCGGGCCTCAACAGGGACGCAATGGCGAAGCCATCGCCTGGAGTGCCGATGGCAGCGCTTATTACACCGTCAGTGAGGGGGAGAACCAACCCCTTTACCGGTTTCCAGTGGCTCCCGAAAAGCTCCTGATCAGGTAACAGGCAAAAATCTCATTTTCTGAACGTGTTCTCACATCCGTCACACATGTAAACCCTCCCAAAATTCTTCTGATAATTCCTGTGGTTCCGGCGAATGGCCGGAAAAAATGCCGAGCCGACAGCCACCATCGCGACGAGAATAAACAGATTCACGGCTTCCATTGAACCTCCGGCCCCAGAGTCAGCCCCCCCGGAGATCAATTTCATGATCCCAAATGTGATTCCCACCACCAGAATGCAGCCGAATGAATAAATCACGGGAGAAAGAACCAGGCGTCTTGAATCGCCATATTGGTCAGTCTTTTTGCCTCTCGAGGACGTTTTTCTCGTCTTATGACTCCGGCAATACGGGCATCTTTTCCTGAATATCATATCCCACTTTATCCCGGTCATATCTGAACCTATCGACTGGCGGATGTCATGGTTTTTTTCCCGGGTAACAGTCTGTCTGGTGGTGGTTGGAAAGCCGTATGGCATAACAACGGCATTTATGCTCTTGCGGCCATGGGATCTGGAGAGCATATTTCATTGTTCATGAGCGGATTCAGAAACCTCCTCATATTTCTGGCGATCATCCCTCTGGCAATCGTGCTGGGATACCAGGTTGCCTCAGGGACAACCATGGGCTATGCCGCGGTCGGCCTCTGTGTGATTCTGGTGACCATTCCCTTCATGCTCCGTTTTTACGAGCCTATCTTCGTATTTTCGGTGAACTCGGCCTTTCTCATACCATTTCTGCCGGGGCAGCCGGAGGTGAAGCTGCTGATGTCGCTGTTTGTGATTGGCCTGGCAGTGGTCGACCGGACGATCAATAAGAAAACCAGAATGTCGCTGCCAAAAAGCATTTGGCTGCCATCGCTTTTCCTCCTCGCAGTGATCGTCTTCACCATGCTGGCGCGCCAGGGATTCGGGGGACGTGCTCTCGGGTCCGAAATGTGGTGGGCCGGTAAATATGTGGATATTTTCAAGGCTTTCGCCATTCTGCTCGCCTTCAGTATGATCCGCATTCCCAGAGAACACGTCTGGAAATACACCGCGATCTTCTTCCTCAGTGCGATGACCTATTCAATTTCGAATGTGGTGTATTCGCTGGGATCGGACTTCCGATGGCTTTTCTATTTTCTGCCGACCGAAACCGCGGTGCTCCAGCACATCGGTGAAACCATGGGGCACGGTGGAGTTGTCCGTCTCTCCGGTGTCGCCTTCGCCTGTATGGCAATCATCCACTACATGCTGGCCAGATACGGAATCAACGGGATTATCAACACATGGAAGTTCTGGAGAATTCTCACATTCGCCGGGGTGATCGTGCTGAGTATGATGGGCGGCTATCGTGCTGTCCTTATCGTCATCGCCCTGATCATGATATTCCAGTTTTTCTATGAGGGACTGCACCGGACGGCCGCGCTGCCAATTTACGCCTGTATTTTCTTTTTGGTGAGTGTGGTGACGATTGCCAATATCCAGAGGATGCCTCTGGCGGTTCAGCGTTCACTCAGTTTCCTTCCTGTCGAAGTCGATTCTGTAGCTGCCAATGATGCATCCGGCACCCTCGAATGGCGACTTGAAATCTGGCGCAACGTCATTAAGGAAGTTCCCGATTACTTCTGGTTTGGAAAAGGTTTCAGTTACAAAGGTGTCGATTACCAGCTGACATTCGAGGCGGTCAAAAAGGGTGTTTACGCTGCCTACGAACACGTGCTTATCGACGGAGCCTACCACCACGGACTGCTCACAATTATCATTCCACTCGGAATTTGGGGGATAATAGGATTTTTCTGGCTTGGCATCAATGGGCTCAAACTCATCCGGTACAATTATCTGAACAGCCCTCCCGATCTGAAGTCCATCAATACCCTGATTCTCAGTTACTTCAGTGCACACTTGCTTTTCTACTGCACTCTATACGGCCAGTTTCACCTCGATATTGCCACGTTCACCTCACTTATCGGTTTCAGTATGGCTCTCAACAGGTCAGCGCGCGATCAGGAACGACAGTCAGCTTCACAAAATCAGTCCAAAAATCAGGAAGCTCAATCCGAATCGGAAGTGAATACCCCGGATGAGGAACATGTCCCGGTTTTTGCCCGAGTCTGATTCTCCCTCATGGATGTGGCCCCGCTGACACCAAAAGTCGCTCTGGATACCAGCCCTCTCTATGTGACCCGTGCCGGTGTCGCCCGATATATCGAGGGGTTGATAAAGGGGTTCTCCGGAATCGATCAGAAGGGATGCCGGATCACGCCATTTGCCTGGGAGGTCGGGAATCACGATTACCGGCAACCCTGGCGATCGATGAAGACCCTTTATCGCGAGGTATTCTGGGCCTCCATGGTGGCTCCCGCTTCACTCAGAAAACAGGGATTTGATCTGCTGCATTCCACAGGTGTGCCCATTATCAACGTGCCATCCTCCATCCGTCATATTGTGACCCTCCATGATCTGGCACCGGTCAGGCATCCCGAGCGCTTCCGGCGCTGGCACCTGGCATCGACCCGGCGTGGCTTTGAGATGACCCGGAAAGCCGATAAGGTCATTTGCATTAGTCAGTTCACTGCCGATGAAGGAATTCAGCTTCTCGATCTCGATCCGCGTCGGATTGAGGTCATCCACCAAGCTTCAGACTGGTGCGGGAACCCGCCCGGAAATCCACAGGCGCCGGCTTTCGATCTGCCGGATGACTATCTGCTTTTTGTCGGCACCCTCGAACCGGGGAAAAATCTTCAACTGCTGCGTGAAGTCTATGAACTGGCCAAGCGGAATGGGATCAACCTTCCTCCACTCGTTGTCGTCGGTGTCCGGAGGGAAGGCGTTCAGAATGAGGGGGCCAGTCCGGCAATACGGTCATGGATTTATGCCGGTCGAGTCAGTGACGATGAGCTTGCCTGGCTGTATTCGCAATCCAGAGCGCTGGTTTTTCCCAGCAAATATGAAGGTTTCGGGATACCGTTGATTGAGGCGATGGCGATGAAGTGTCCGGTGATCTGTTCGCGCGTTGCCAGTCTGGGAGAGGTGGGAGGCAATGCGGTGTTGTATGCGGATCTGACGGCGGAATCGTATCTCGATGTCCTAAGAAAGCTGCTGGAACAGGGTAGTCTGCGCGACGACCTGATTGCCGACGGTCTCGAACAGTGCAGAAAATTCTCCTGGGAGAAAAATGCCTCCCAGGTCATTGATGTCTACCACAGTGTTGCCGGCCAGAGTGGATCGCGACCCCGATGAATTGGGTGCTCAGGGAAATTAAATGGCTCAATCAGTCAGAAAATGCCATAGTTTCCTGGTCAGAAATTGGCTCTTATGATCAACCAGAACACCAGAGTTTCACTTATTGACTGCGGGCGGACAGACTACGGGGATACCGGGGCTGTGCGGAGGACTGTCTTTGATGCCTTGGACCGGCTCGAATTGCCGGACGATTTTTTTCCTCCCGGGGCCAAGGTGGTGCTCAAACCCAACTGGGTCAAGGAGCATGACGAACGCCGGCCCGGTCCCGATGCATGGGAACATGTGATTACCCATCCTTCGGTCATAGAATCCGTGGCATCGTATGTCGGTGAGAAGCTGCAGGGTGGGGGATCCGTTGTCATCTGCGATGCTCCGCAGACGGATTCCTCTTTCAGCCGGATTCGCGATTATTGTGGACTGGATGCGGTGATTACCCGGTTAAGCGTGCAATACCCGGATACCAGCTTTGAACTACTTGATCTGCGTCCCGAGGAATGGAATGCCCTCGATGGGGTGACAGTTTCAAAAACCATACTCGATGGGGATCCCGCCGGCAGCACCCAGGTGTCTCTGAATGACTCCAGTGAATTTGTCGGCTTCTCCGGCGAGGGGAAACTCTTCGGGGCCTCATTCAATATGGAGGAGACCAATCTTCGGCATCACGGGGTCACACACGAATACCTGCTGTGCCGCACCCCCATGGATGCCGACGTTTTCATCAACATCCCCAAACTCAAGACCCATAAGAAGGTGGGGCTGACCTGTGCTCTCAAAAATCTGGTCGGTATCAATGCCAATAAAAACTGGCTCCCCCACCATACCGAGGGCACGCCCGATGATGGGGGCGACCAGTTTCCGGCCAGCACCGCAAAATCGCGGCTCGAACACCAATGGATGGGGCGCATCAAACGATTTCTCACTGGCAATCCCGCCTGGTCACGCGTCTTTGTGCCCTTCAAAAAAGTCGGCAGAATATTTTTTGGGGATACGGGATCGGTGGTCCGCTCGGGAAACTGGCACGGCAATGACACCTGCTGGCGCATGGTGCTGGATCTCAATAAATGTCTTTTTTACTTCAATGGACAGGGCAAGCGGCGAGGCCGCCCACCCAAATATCTGGCGGTGGTTGACGGAATAATCGGGGGGGAAGGCAATGGTCCTATGGCTCCTGACCCGGTACTTTGTGGCACAATTATCGCTGGGACCCATCCTCTCAGCGTCGATATGGTGGCGGCCAAAGTCATGGCCTTCGACTACCAGCGCATCCGCCTGCTGCAGATGGCTTTCAATATGCGTCAGCTTTCCTTTGTGAATTTCCAGCCAGGCGATATTGAGATCCTCAGCAACCTGCCGAGTTGGTCCGGCAGACTCCAGGATTTTGTGTCGCCTTTCAGCTTCCGACCTCACTTTGGGTGGGAAGGTGCCATTGAAGAGAAAGTCCACGTCGAAGCCCAGTGACATGAAAAGACATGAGCCTTGAAGACCGACTTTACCCCCTCCTGGGGCTCTACCAGCAGCTGCCGGACAAAGTCAAATCCACCATTGGCGCCGCCTACAGGATCCTGCCGCGCTCCGTCAAATGGGGAAAAGCCTACGCCGATTTCCGGGAACTGACTCTCGAAGCCGAATCGTGGTCTCCCGATCAGGTCTGGGAATACCAATACACCCAGCTGAAAAGAACGCTCAATAACGCCGCCAATTTCTGTCCTCTCTACAACCAGCGGTTCCTGGAGAATCAGTTCAATGTCCAGAAACTGCGGAGCCCGGATGACCTGGCCGCCTGTCCGATGCTCGAAAAGCAGGACCTCGTCAATCATATCGATGAACTGGTTTCCTCAGACATCCCCAAGTCCGGCCGCCTTTATATAACCACCGGGGGATCCACCGGGACTCCCGTGGGCTTCCATCTCCAGAAGGGAGTCAGCCGGCCCAAAGAACAGGCTTTCCTCGAAGCCATGTGGCGGCGCGCCGGCTATGAGGATGGCGACCGTCTGGTGGTTGTCCGCGGGCATGTCACCGACAGTGCCTCCAAAGGGCGAATTGATTCCTATGATCCCACCCGCGACTGGCTGATGCTGTCGTCCTACCACCTGACTCTCGACCGTCTCGCCGAGTATCTGGAGGCGGTGGAGAAGTTCCGGCCCGACATACTTCACATATACCCGTCCGCCGCCCTCATACTCGCGGAATACCTGGAAAAGTCCGGACAAAGCTGGCGCATGCCACTGAAGGCTGTGTTATGCGGGTCCGAGCGGCTGACAATTCCCCAGAAACGTCTGCTTGAGAAAACATTCGGATGCCGGGTCTATCGCTGGTATGGACATTCTGAACGCGTCATACTCGCCGGTGAAGGACGGGATTCAGAGTATTTTTATTTCTTCCCCCAATACGGCTATGTCGAGTTTGGCCCGAAGGACGAGGATGGTTTCCAGGAGGTGATCGGGACCTCATTTCACAACATGGCCATGCCGCTGATCCGCTACCGCACCGGCGACCATGTCAAACTTCTCGACGGGCCGGGTCACCGCGAATTCTTCTGGCCCACCATCACGGAGATTGCCGGTCGCGATCAGGAATTTCTTGTCAGTGCCTCCCTGCGCCGCATTTCCCTGACGGCCTTCAATATGCACAGCGATGTGTTTGACGGGCTATACGCGGTGCAGTTCTATCAGGACACCCCCGGCGTCGTCGAATTCCGGTTCCAGCCCGCCGGATGGTTCGATCCATCCCGCCTCACACACATCGAAAAAATTATCGCCTCAAAACTCGGCGACGACTTCAACATCACCACACGCCAGGTCGCTGAAACTGAAAAAACCTCCAGAGGAAAACACCAATGGGTCATTCAGAAACTCAATCCTGCCGACCTGATCTGACTTGACCAGAAATTATTCCGACGTCCCTCTGACCTTTCATTTCTGTATAATATGCAGCTGGAATTTTCTGATGTGAAGACATCGTATGCTGGTCCCTTTTCGGGTTCATTTTGCGGGCCGGGTGTCATGGGACTTGTTGGGAGATCGGGCTGCGGGAAATCGACGCTCCTAAAGTGCCTGGCCGATCTCATTCCCCATGAAGGCCAAGTTGCCCTCGGAGCAGTGGAGCAAACTTCAAAATCCGGCGACCAATGGCGCTCGATGGTGCGCTATCTCCACTCGGATGTCGTCTGGTGGGAACATACCGTCATCGATCACTTCCCGGACCAGGACAGACGGGACCTTTCCGGGCAGCTGGAGTATCTCGGACTGGCACCCGATATTCTTGACCAGCCTGTCAGTTCATTGTCCACGGGTGAGGGAAAGCGTCTCGGGCTGGTGCGCTCTCTCCAGGGCGATCCTCCGGTTCTTCTCCTGGATGAGCCGGCCTCCAACCTGGATTCCGGAAGCCAGGAAATGGTGACCCGGATGATCCGGAATCTCCGCGACCGACTGGTGGTTGTCATCAGCCATGAACACGCCTGGCTGGAACAGTCCACAGACACGATCCTCAACCTTGATGCCTTTCTATCACACTGACCTGACCTGACATGAATGTTGAATACTGGCATCTGACCGTCGGTGCCACCGCCATGGTGGTCATCGGATTCTGCTTTTGGTTTGCCCGGCTCGGACTGGTCAGGACCATGTGGATATCCGGACTTCGAATGACAGCCCAGCTCCTTCTGCTTGGCCTGATACTCGACACTCTCTTTGCCCGGAGTATCTGGTGGTGGACAGCCCTGTTTCTGTCGGTCATGATTGGTGTGGCCACCCGCGAATCCCTGCAGCGCCTGAAACACCGCTTCCTCGGCATGTGGAATATTCTTGTGCCTTTGGTCAGTCTGCTGGCCGCCGCACTGCCCTACACCGCACTTCTTGTTTTTGTCGTCTTCCGTCCGGTCCCGTGGCACGACCCAGCCATCCTGCTTCCGATTTTCGGCATGATTCTCGGCAATGTCATGAACACAGTCAGCCTGGCCATCAATCACTTCTTCCAGAACCTCAGCTCGGGAAAGCAGGCCATCGAACAACGGCTGGCTCTGGGACACAGCCTTGTGGACATCACCCGGCCAATCCGGCGAGAAGCCGCGAGAACTGCCATGCTTCCTATTCTCAATGCCATGGCAGTGACCGGAATCGTCAGTCTGCCCGGCATGATGACCGGCCAGATCCTCGCCGGTGAATCGCCCGACCAGGCGGTCCGCTATCAGATCCTCATCTGGTTCGGTATTGCCGCCGGTGCAGGAGCCGCCAGTCTGCTCGCTCTCCGCCTCGCACGCATCGCCGTCACCGACCCAAGAGGCCGGCCATCAAATTTCCAGCCCACGCAAAACTCCCAATAATCTTCGGGGATTTTCTGGTGCACAATATATTTAATCATCCCCATATATTTGAAATAGTGCAAAGCTCGCTGGAATGGGTTATTTCCGTATTTCCGGTGGTATCGCTACGGTATTCTTCCAATGGTGGAGCAAGGCCCAGAAGTAACCCGGCGCAGTTTTTTAGTGAAGTCCCTTCTGAGTTCTGCCTCTCGATCTTGACTGAATACGATGTTGGTCTTCCTATCCTTTACAGGAAGTTTCTCATTTTTTGTTTGAACATCCTGGATCTTAGGGTAAGTCGAGTCGGAGATTCGCCCGCAGGCTTGTAACAGAATTTGGGACGCTGCCTTTTTCCGGGGGGTAGCCTTTTTAGCTCCCTTTCGGCCTGCTTAAACTAATCTGGGGTTGGGATGCGTCGGTCAGTTATCCCCTAAGTAAAATTGCTTATATTCTCCACCAGAAATCAGCGCCCGAAATCGACTACTATCCCAATCATACACCTCTTTAATACAAGCAGTCAAAATTCTTCTAAATTCCACTATGTCTTCACGGCAAATTTTTTCGTGAAACATTCCAACAATATAACTATCCCCCACACATTTATACCCAAATTTTTTTATACCCATAATTTTATTAAGGCAAGCCGTCAACCTGACATCTACCCCCCTAAACAATAATCCGGGAACAAGGCAACCTCCTCTAAAACGTTAGGATAGACCCTTACTATATACAATGACGTACCGCTGCTAGGCGTAAAGCCATATTTTTTAGCAAACCAGTCAAGATTGTCTGGTAACCATACAGACGGATGGAGACCGGAGTCATAAATAAAATAACCTAAGCTAAGCAATTCCTTGTTATTATCCTCAATTATTTTGTAGGCTTCATTTCTATTATCGTAGATTACGTCATAAAAAATATTCCCTTTATGAGCATCCTGATAAATCCTTTTTTTGCCTGCAAAAACATTTTCCTCCAGGTGTTTTTTAATGTCTGTTTTCATGGTTTGATTTTTTTAATATGTTTTCTAGGAAGTCTTAGCAAAGCACTGCGCAAGAAATTTAAATGGGCTCAATTGAGCCTGGAAAATCATACTCATTCTCTGAATGAGGAGAAGAAAAATCTTCAATTCAAGAGCCACACCAAATAACACAACAACTGAAAAAGTCAAAAAAAGGCACAATGGAATCATGAATATATCTTATGTTGATGGACATGCTGAAGGACAAGTATTACATAAGATATTTGAAAAGGAAGACACTTTGAAAATGTGGAATAGAGACTCAGAAAAACATGAGGAAACATTGTAGAAAAATCCCGTGTGTTGATAAATGGCCAGGAGTTAAGTATGGGGATTATTTTCTGGTCTTTTTTGAATCCAGATAAGCCAGGCTATTATTGTTCGGAATGATTATCCATTTCGGGGATTTCAGGAGTTTTCTGGCTTCATTGGCGGTTGCTCGATTCGGGAACTTCATTTTTGGGATACTAAGATTAATAAGAACAATCTTTCAACTTGTAGACTTCCAGGATTCGATAATTCTATTGATATCAGGATCATTCAATTGGCTGCATTTATACGAAGCGGCATAGTCAAAAAAGTCAACAACTGCATTCCTTTCCGCGATAGAAAGGAGTTTAAGAATTTCACCCCCTTCGCTGGGCATTATGCCCCCCTTTCTAAACTAGGCTTCCTGATCAAGTGCTTGCAGCAATTTATTCGTCGCTTTTATTGTCTTTTTATCCGCAAGTTTTTTGGAAGAGATTTTCTCCCAAAGACTATTTATATTTTTCCTAAGTGATCCCAAATCTGTGGGTTCTGGTTCCAGGAAATTAATGATTTCTGTAGTCAATTGGCAAAACTTTTCTTTGCGCGCTTCATTGTAAGCTACCAAAATGAACCCTGGCAAAAAATAGCACTTTGCTTCAGTTGTTAAAAAATGCATCGTGCTAAGATGAGGAGGAGGCGGATTATCGTGTAAATCCTCCCAATGTTCTATCCTCCGATAGAGTCCAGCCTCCATTTCGCTGATCGGGGAATCGGCTGGTATTAGTTGGTCGTTCGCAGGTCGACGGCGGTGGCTGAAAGCTTTTGACAAATTTGAAATCAGTTCAGCTTTTTTCATTGGCATAAATTAATAATTTTTAAATTATAGTTGAAAAATTTTTTTGAAAATAATGTCTGTAATTACAACTAAGTTAAAGCCTCACAAGCAATCTGAACGGGCTCAATTGAGTGTGTCTGGAAAATCAAACTCATTCTCTGCATGAGGAGAAGAAAGTGGGCAAGGTTTTCAGACGCGGTTGGCCCGGACCATGAGGAAAATGCCGGTTCCGCCAAAAATGATATTTGGAAGCCAGGCGGCGAGCCAGGGGAGCATTTTGCCGGTTATGCCCATTGGGACACTGATTCTCTCGATGACAAAATACGAAAAGCAGACGCCCATACAGACGGCGACGCCGAGGAATGCATCCCTTCGTCCGGGGCGGCATCCCAGTGGCACGGCTATGAGGGCAACCACCAGAAATTTGAAGGCACCCGATATCTGGCTGTGCAGTTTGGTGTCTATCAGTGAGCGATATTCATCCGACATGGTCGGCAGGCTCTTTTTGAGAATTGTGATTTCGCGGATATTGAAAAGTGTGTCTCTGGCCTCGCGGATATCGTCAATCTGACTCACCTTCAACTGGCTTAGAAGAAATTCAGGTGTCTCGGGCAGTATCTCTGTCGTCACTGAATAATCATCCAGCTTCTGGTTTTTCTGAGGCAGCATATCACCATCCCGCGACGCATAAAGCTGCACATCGCGAAAGACCCAAAGCGGAGATTCATATTGTCCCTGGCGCGCCCAGAGAAACATTTTCAGGCCATCGGGTGAGCGCCACTGCACATTGACTCCGGCGATTTCACTGGCGTCTGAGCTTTTCAGGGAATCGATATCCCATCGTCTGTTTGCGGCCTCGTTGTAATAATAGAGGCGGGCTGAGCCTCCTCTGTTTGCCGGTCCGGCTTCTCCGGTGGGAGGTGGCTGCAGCAATCCTCGGGCGCGTGTTTCAAATTCGACGCTCCAAATCTCCCGGTAGACAAAGCTCAGGATGCCCAGGAAAATGGCTCCGGCGAATATGGGTGCTGCAATCCGCCAGAGACTGATTCCTGCGGCCCGCATCGCTGTCGTCTCATGAAACCGGGTCATCTGAATCAATCCGTAAAGCAGACTCAAAAGAAAGGCCACTGGTGCCAGCAGCTCGAGAAACCCGGGTGCTTTGAGCAGGTAGTAAGTCAGAATATCCACCGGGTGAATGCCCAGCTTTGTGAAATCCTCCAGTTGCGCCAGTATATCCCCCGATACCAGAAAAATAAGAAACCCCACCATGCAAAACATCAATGGGAGTCCCAGCTGCCTCAGGATATACTGATCCAGTAACCTCATATCACACTGGCAGACAGTCTAATCCATCCGCATTTCCAATGCACTTCCTAATAATTCCTGAATGTGCCACAGGTATCGGGGTGGGGAAATGCAATGAACAAAAACTGCCCGGCACGAATGGGACTGAAAGTAGCAACCAATGACAGTATTTTCACGCCCGCTTCGCTCAAGGCGCGGAGACGCGAAGAGTTTTTCAGATTCTATCACATTTGAATTTTGTGCCAGTGCCAGGTACATCATTGATGCTCCTTCGTGCTCGTGCTCGTAATTCGGTATCGGTATCGGTATCGGAAAGGCCGGAGCACTCAAAACACCTCAAACCCGGTGATCTGTTGGTCTTGTTCACCCTCTTGCCAGGTGGAAATCGGATGTTTTATTGAGAAACAAACGAGACCACCCTTAAATTATCTGGATTGTGGCTCTGTGAGAGATTGAGGGAATTCCATGTCTTGAGCCGCCCCTTCAGGGCTTGTTTTAATTCTAACGTATTCCCCGGGGCGTTGCCCCGGGCTTTCATGAAATGCCCCTTTGGGGCGTATGAAACCACCCATCACGCCCTGTGTGAACCGCCTTCCAAGGTATGAATCCCGAATAAAAAAGAGATCATCCGATGGGTGTTCTTTGTCAGTAAAAAAGCGCCAAAGGCGCGATTCAAGGCAGCCCTGGGCAACGCCCAGGGAAAACATCGACGAGTTATCCCCAAGCCCTGAAAGGGCGTTCCAGGAAAAAAGCTCCCAAGCGTCAGGTGGATTATTTTGACTCCCCTGTGCCCATGCTCGGTATCGGTATCGGAATGTCCACGGTACGGCAACTTGGTGCTGTTGAGAAACCGGGCACCATTTCACTGAGGACGGGCACCGGCACGATTGGAAGGATTGCAGGGCCGGGAAACGGACAGATAAGAAGTGAAAAAAAGCTGGCACCCCGTCAGGGGGCCAGCGAGGAATGGGGAAAATATTTCAACCCGCAGGATATGCGGATCAGCGCGAATTCTTAAGGATTCGAGAATGGGATGGCATTCTCATTGGGGTCCTGGTAGTAGCGGATTCTGAAGAATGCCTGATCGACGTCCTCAATTTCGCCTTCGATTTCGAATGGCCCGGTGGAGGACTCAAACTTTTTCCATGGTGACCAGGAGATGAAATCATCGGTTTTCTCGATGATCCACGATCCACTGAGTTCGGTGAACCCGGTGAGGACAAATTTTCCATTGCGGATGGTCGCACCGCGTATGGAGTTTGGCAGCGGGTTGATGAGCGTGGCGGAGGCTCCAATGGGCTTCAGGTCGCCATCATAGCTGACGGACCCCCTGACTTCGATAGTCTTAACAATCTCCAGGGTTGTGGGGAAAATATCGACGATGATTTTGCGCTGCTGGGCGCTTGGGAAAATCCATCGGGCCTGGGTGAGGTCTGGGGAATTGGCGTCCCAGCTCCAGCCTTCGCTGAGGTTGAGTTCCAGTCCACTGGCAAAAGCCAGTCTGCCTGGAAGGTCGATGATCATCTGGATGACAAAATTCTCCTGATTCGTCTGGCCGACAAAAAAGAGTGCGGGTTCCGACAGGTCGCCCGATCCGGTGACAAATTCATCCTCAAAGTCGGAGTCTCTGGGAATCCAGGAAAGTGGTTCCGGGTTCGCGGGGTCGAAAGTGTATTTTCCACCCAGGTTCTTTATGGTGACTGCCCGGACTGCGTGCTGGAGGGCAATTGGCTGATTATCCCAGGGATTTCCCTGAAGGTAAGCATCAGTGAAAGTCCGCATCTCATTGAATGTGATATTATAGTCCAATGGCTGAATATCTGCAGGCATGGACGGAAATCCACCAATGACTTTGTCTCCAGCTGTATCGAAAACCTCTTCATTGAAATAGATTTTTCCAGCGAAGGCCAGTGGGATCTCAGGCACTATAGTTGGTCTGACTTTGTAATGAACCAGGATCTCATCCGTAACCGGGAGGTTCCAGGTCAGGAGTCGGTTGCCCGGGTCCCAGGTTCCCCCATCGGCGACCTGCAGGATTTCAAGACCTTCGGGCACAACCTCGTCAATGCGTATGGGATTGCCCTTCAGATTTCTGATGAAAAGGAGGACATCAAATGTTTCCCCAAGACTCGTATTTTCCGGGAGCTGGCGCACAACCGAAGGAATATCAGTCTCCGGAGGATTCACACCTTTCAGGATGGACGGCTCATACGGGTCTGTGTTGACGGAGCCGAAGTCATTTGAAGCCATGAGCTGAATAGTGCCTATGGATTTCTCAGGGAGATCATAAAGGATAGTCCAGGGGTTTTCAGTGCTCATCAGGACGCGTCCCTCCCAGATCCAGTCATATTTAATTGGTGAATCCCCTTCAACATCGGCCCACAGCATGGCTGAATGCCCGGCAGGGAATGAGACCAGCTCCGGCATTCGGACAATCTTTGGAGCATTTCCAATAGCGACCTCTGCGGTGGCACTGGTGGCTTCGCCAGCTTCATTCGAGACAACAACATGGTAACCACCCTCGTGTTCCACTGAGGCCTGACCGATTTCCAGTCGTTTGCTGGTCATCCCGACAATGGGGCTGCCATCGTGGAACCACTGAAATGCGAGAGGCGAGCTTCCCTCGGCATCGACATCGAGGAGAATCGTCGAACCTTCCGCCAGATTGATGCCCGCCGGTTGACCAGTGATCATCGGCGCTTTGAGAATTTCTATATTGATATGTGGGGAGATTATCTCACTGATGGAGTTGGAAGCGACCACACGGTATGTCCCCGCATGGATATCGCTGGCTGATGGTATTGAAATTTCGGGACCGGACTGATTGAGTGATGAGCCATTGTGAGTCCATTTATATGTGATGGGATCCGATCCTGTGGCCAGAGCTCTGAGAATAAGCGGTTCGCCATCTCTGGTTTTCTGGCTGGATGGAAGCGCAGCCCAACTGAGTGGTTCGATAACCTCAAGGGTGCCCACCTTGGCCTCAGCATTTCCCGCACTGTTTGATAGTCGGGCTGAATACGTGCCAGCGAACTCCGCTGTCAGACTGCCGAGCACAATTTTTGCTCCGGCGTCCTGAAGAATGAGGGAGCCATTCTGGTACCAGTCCACTTTCATGGGGCGGGTTCCGGTAAAAATAACTTCGAGAGTCGCCGACTGGCCCTGATTGACGGACTGATCGCCACTGACGCTGATAATAACCGGAGGGTCGATCTTTTTCTCCACCGCCACTGTGACCGGGCTTGTGGAGACTGAGCCAGCGGAATTTGACACAAAAGCCCGGTAGATGCCGGCCATCTCAAGCGGGGTCGATGGAATCATCAGGACCTGATTCGATGAACCCGGAATCGGGACTCCATTGTATTCCCAGTGGATGGAATAGGGCTCACTGGCTTCAAAACTGAATTGGAGTGAGAGTCTTTCGCCTTCGATGATCGCTGCACTGGCTGGCTCTGTGAGAATGACCGGCGCCGATCCCTCATAAAGAACAATTTCCTCCAGACCATTCAGAACAGCCGGGAGTTCAGGCGGTTCTCCGGCCCCACCAGCCGTGAGAAAAAGAATATCCGATTCACCACGGAGTGCCCCCGCACCATCTGCTTCCTCGTAGGATTCAGACTGGCTTTTGTCCCAGACTTTCACCTGAGCATAGACCTGCGCCCCGGGTGAAATACCAGCCAGCAGTTTCACTTCCGGTTCCCACAGACCGGCAGCTGCACCCGTCAGAAATGACTTTGACCAGCCGATGGGACTGAGGTCGAGGGGATCAGCTCCAGCATAAAGTCGGGCGCGGAACTGGGCTCCTTCAACCGGAGTTGTTCCATCCGGCATCCAGACCTTGAAGTTCATGGTCCTGTTCAAGGAGGGATTCACAAACTGGTTGGCAAAATAGATACTTCCATATTGGGGCGGGGATTCAATCTGCTCGAGCCAGACCGGCTGCAGCCCCAGCGGCAGGGGAACAGGCCACTCCGGGAAATTTCCTCCACCCGCAATGACTGAAATAACATTGCTGAAACCGTAAGGCTTGCGGGTCAGAATGGCATTTTCAATGGTGGGGCCGCCATCCCGGTGCCACACGGCTATTTTCAGAAAGGCATCCTGACCAGGATGGACGAGGGGAGTGGAAACAATCTCCGTTCCTCCGGCGAGATATCCCGCATTGTTGCCAGTGCCAAAGGTTCGGATTTCCGGTATGGGATTCAAATGATCGGGTGATGGTCCGACGTAAAGCTGGGCGAGGTAATTCTCCCCCTCGAGTGGGTTGCCTTCAGTATCGAGGAATGGGACATCCAGTCCGGATCCACGGTTCGCAAAGGCGATTTTCCCGAATTCAACCAGATTGCCAACAGTCTTTCGGACATGGATTTCGGTGCTCTGCGGAAGTGGCGTGACAGCAGCCGCCTCAAGCCGGACCCGCAGAATTTGCGAGGTTCCCAGCCAGCCACCATTGTCTCTGACGGCTTCAAAACTGAAGTTATCATTCTGATTCCACACTCTGATCTGTGCAAAAACCTCCGTGCCTGGCGGGGAATCCGGCAATGTCCTCGGGTTCGGGGATGGGGCCATCAGCCGTCCATCCGCTCCAACGAGAACCACCCCGCCAACAGCTTTCATTTGACCGGGATCCTGGTTGGGGCCGATAAAAATCTGCGCAAGAAATCCCTCAGCGGAAATTGTCTGCCCGTCCTGGGCATTTCTCACCCGTGCTTCTGTCTCAAAATTGATCTGTCCCTGTGCGAAGGCGTCAAAAGTAATTGTCGCCATCACCAGTTGCAGTGTCCATCTTTTCAGTTTGTGCCAATTCATGAATCCAAAGATGCCTAACTCTCTTCTATTGCGGCACTTTGAGGATCCTTTTGACCGACATGCTGAGATTTCTTTCCGCCCGTCCGGAATTGTCAGGGAAATCTCAGAGTTTTCTCATGTGTCTCATTTTTATGTGTATGTCATTGACATTATGTGGATTAGTAAAAAGAAATGTGGGGTTGGCGATGGTGTGCCGGGGCGATGGAACAAATTATGGTTTTGAGATTACTCAGTAAATTCCGATGGTTCTCCGAAGGGACAAGGATAATTGAAAAAAATCAGGCGGCGCCGCACCGGGTTCTGTGCGTCCAGCTGGCTTGGAATGTCCGTGGTGACGGATGGAATTGGATACATGAAAAACTGGAACGACTATTTTGCAACGCTTGACGGATTTGAATTCGCCAATTGGTTCACCCGGACCGAGCGGGTCTGGGAGCCCCTTGGGCTGATTAAACCGGAGCTTGATGACTGGGCCGAAGCCCGGACTCCGTCCCGCTTTTCCCTGCCCTCAGGTGTGCATGCCACCGGTCCCGTATGGGTTGGTGAAGGCACAACTTTCGAGCCCGGGGTCTTCATAAAAGGACCGGTTTGGATTGGCAGAAACTGCCGGATCCGCCACAATGCCTACCTCCGAGAATATTCTGTGATCGGCGACAATTGCGTGGTCGGCAACTCCACAGAAATCAAAAACTCCATCTTACTGGGCCATTGTGAAGTTCCCCATTTCAACTATGTGGGTGATTCGATTCTGGGATGGAAAGCCCACCTTGGAGCCGGGGTGATCCTGTCCAATTTCAAACAGACCAGCGGAACCGTCTCAGTAACTCTGGGCGATGAGAAAATTGACACCGGCCTGCGGAAACTCGGGGCCATAATGGGGGATGGTGCCACTGCGGGCTGTAATACGGTTCTGAATCCGGGCTCGCTGATCGGGCCAGGGTCCGTGCTTTACCCCAACTGCAACTGGAGAGGTGTGCTGGGTGCCCGCCAGATCGTGAAAGTGCGCCACACCCTGGAAGTCGTTCCCATGCGGTGAGTTCCGGAGTCAGAGTGTTTCCTCTGGGGATTCATTCCTCAGGGTTCCCGGGACTGCCGGAATGGACCAGGTCAGCAGGACAGCCGCAATGATGCAGACCACTCCACTGAAAATCAGAGTCTTCTCCAATGAGATTCTGGTGGCGAGGTCGCCTATCAGCAGATTGCCGAACGGGCTGAGGCCAATGAAGCAGAACGAATAGATGCCCATGACCCGGCCCCTCATGGATCCGGGAACATTCATCTGGGTGAGGGTATTGGCCGTGGAGAATGTGCAGATCATGGCCAGGCCATTGAGCCCAAGTATGAAATGAGCCATCATCAGGTCCCTGGTCTGCGACAGAATGACGACGCTTATCCCGAATACCGTCGTTCCGACAGGGAATATCCACTTTTTCCATTCGGGGTTTTTTATGGTTGTGAGGAAAATTGCCGCGATGAAAGCTCCGGCTCCATTGGCCATCATAAGGCTGCCGTATCCCTTTGGGCCGAGACCGTACCATCCTTTGGCCATGGATGGGATCTGGGCAATGAATGGGGCCGTGAAGATGGCACAGACAGCCACTGTGGCTATCACTCTCCACACAATCGCATCCTTCAGGATATAGACGACCGCCATCCGGTAACTGCCCGACTTGTCCCTGGGCCGGCCGGAGGAAACCGGCAGATTCTTCATTGACAGGTAGGCGTGGATGGTGGCGCCAAAAGACAGTGTGTTTATCAGAAAACACCATACCGGCCCGAATACCGCAATCACCAGCCCCGCAATTCCCGGTCCGATAATTCTCGCTCCATTGAAGACCGATGAGTTGATGAACAGAGCATTCATCAGATCCTTTCTTCCCACCATGTCCACGATAAAACTCTGCCTTGCCGGGATGTCAAAGGCATGACAAATGCCTATGCCCAGGGCCGCTGTCCACAAATGGCGCACTTCCAGCTGTCCATGGAATCCAATCCACGTCAGCCACCCCGCAAACAGCATCGAGCAGAACTGGGTCAGTACCAGGATGTTTCTCTTGTCAATACGATCCGCCAGCAACCCGGCACCCAAAGTAATAAATGTGACCGGTATCGTATGAAGAAACCGCGTGATACCCAGGGCTCTGGTGGAATCAGTCAGCTCGTAAACCATCCATCCCTCGGCAATAAGCTGCATCCAGGTGCCATTCAGCGAAATGATCTGGGCAAAGAAGAAAAGGCGGTAGTTCAGATGCTGGAAAGCGGGATACCAACGCCTCGATGCGTCTTTCAAATCTGCTGTCTGCCTGTCCGGTGATCCCACGATCCATCAATCTGTTCCCACCTCCGGGGCAGATCAATGAATTATCAGGAAAAATTTGTAACCATTCTGGAATATTTTCATCTATGGAGATCGAATTGATTGGTCAATCGACCATAAATGGCATTATACGGTCAGGAAACTGATTGTCAGGATGTCCACATCATGAACGTTCAGACATATGTGGCGATTCTCTGCCCGGCACCGCAATATGCCAGGTTGGCTTTGGTTCACAAATAAGCGAGACAATTACATCAGGTCAGGTTTGAATATCGATAGATTGCTAATAAAAGCTGCGTCAGGGAATCGGGAATCCGGAGTGATGCAGGCCCGTGTACTGGTATGCGTGACGGTCGCATGTCTGCTCGTTTTGTGCGGGTGCCGGGCATCCTGGCACAAGAAAAAGGCGGATTCCGATGCCTACCGCATCATCAGCGAGGTCGAGAACCGCATTTTCGGCACCACTAATGAATTCACCATCAATACCCGGTTTTCCGACCGCGACCCCCTCGACATCCAGAGTCTGGAACTCATTGAAGAAAGCCTCGCTGGCGAGAAGCTCTATCTCGACATCGACAAAACCCTCGATCTGGCGGTCAATAACAACCGGACCTACCAGACTCAGAAAGAACAGCTTTTCCTGACAGCACTCAACCTCACCACCGCCCAGCGGACTTTTCAGGACAACTGGTTTGCCCGCCTTTTCGGGCGCAATTCCCGATCCAGCAACGGCGAGAGAAACGGATCTGCTGGAGCCGATGTGGGATTCAATAAAGCTTTCATGTCGGGAGCCGGTCTGGGTGTGACCATAGCCAATGACCTCCTCCGCTTTTATACCGGTGATCCAAGAAGGTCGGCCATCAGCACCATTTCCTTCAACCTGAGCCAGCCACTTCTGCGGGGAGCCGGCCGGAAAATCGTCGGGGAAAACCTCACCCAGGCCGAACGCAATGTGGTCTATGCCGTCCGGGATTACACCCAGTTCCAGAAGGAATTCTCGGTGGATATTGTCAGTCAGTATTTCCGGCTGCTTCAGACCAAGGACATCATCCGGAATACATATACAAACTACCTTCAGCGTATTGATGCGACCCAGCGGCTGATCGCTCACCAGCAGGCTGGAAATGAGAGTGTGGTCAACGTGGGTCAGGCCCAGCAGCAGGAGTTCGAGACCAAGAACAGCTACATCAACCTGGTGGCCAATTACCAGACCA
Source organism: Smithsoniella earleae (assembly GCA_032356285.1). Taxonomy (NCBI): domain Eukaryota; kingdom Viridiplantae; phylum Chlorophyta; class Ulvophyceae; genus Smithsoniella; species Smithsoniella earleae. Next base: position 193,321 of record JAULKQ010007770.1, on the reverse strand, counting down.
GCCTCGACCAGTTCAAGATTCAGCTCGGCATACCTGTGTCCAGTCAGCTGATACTGGATGACCAGCCATTCCGCGATCTCGAACAGGCCGGGCTGATGCCACTCAGCATCACCAGCGAGGAGGCCTTCCAGATTGCCGTGGAAAACAACCTGCCACTCATAAACGAGATCGACCGGTTCGAGGATTCCAAACGGAAAATCGCCGTGGCCGCCAACCAGCTCAAGGCCGACCTCAATATCTTCACCGACGGTTCACTCCAGTCTGATGGCCCCACCGATTACACCAATTTTGACATCGATGAGGTTCGTTGGAATTATGGTGTGGAACTGGACCTGCCGATTGACCGGCTTCGCGAGCGGAATTCCTACCGTTCCACTGTCATCAATTTTGAGGCGGCGCTCCGGCGGCTTTCACTTCAGCTGGATACCAAACGCCAGCAGATTGAAATCGGGTTGCGGACGCTGCTGCAGAGGCGGCGCAACTATGAGATCGACCTCGCGGCCCTGGACATAGCCAACGACCGTGTGACCAGTGTGAAGCTGTTTGTCGATGCCGGACGGGCTGCGGAACGGGATCTCCGGGAAGCTCTTAACTCCCAGGTCGCCTCGCAGAACAACGTCATCCGGTCGCTGGTCGAATATCTGGAGGCCCGACTCCAGCTGATGCTGGATATCGGTGCTCTGGATACCGATTACAGGAATTTCTGGCTCGCGGGGGAAGCCATGCTTGTTGAACCGTCCCGGCTTGAGGATCAGTCCGACGACAGCGATTCCGCTGACGTTCAGGATCCCGACGACGTCTTTTCTTTCAAATAATCAAAGCAGATCCACCAGATTTCAGAGGAACCAATACATGAATATTTTTATAAGACCATCTCAGAAAAACGCGGCCCTGAATAACCGCATGATGATGATACTCGGAGGTGTCGCCGTCGCCATACTTCTCATCTGGATGCTGCTTCCAGGTGGGGGGGACGCCAACACAGAACTCGAATTCTATACAGCCAAACGGTCCGATTTCATGGTGTCTGTCGTCGAGGGCGGCGAAGTCAGCGCAGTGAATGAAACCATCCTCCGATCGGAGGTCGATGGCACGGCACGGATTATCTATATAGTTCCAGAGGGCTCGACTGTCAAAACGGGCGATCTCCTCGTTGAACTGGATGCCTCGGAACTCGTGGACCGTATCAACCAGCAGGAAATTGACTACGAAAAGACCGTGGCCGCCTACAAACAGTCCGAGGCCAACTTTGAGATTGCCAGGAGCAACTTGGAGAGCAGCCTCCGCAATGCTTCGAATGCACTCCTTTTTGCCAAAATCGATCTGGAAAAATATCAGGATGGCGACTACCAGCAGACCCTGCTCACATCATCCAACAACATTGTCTCATTTGAGCAGAATATGAAAGTGGCCAAGGACAAGATGGTCAATTCCCAGAAGCTTTTTGACAAGGGTTTTGAGACCCAGACCAATCTTGAGCGGGATCAGCTTTCCTTTACCAACGTTCTCTTCTCTCTGACCAAGGCCAAAGAGGAACTGAGACTTTTTCAGGAATACGAACACAGAAAATCACAGACAACTTTCGAGTCCAAAGTTGCGGATGCCATGGACGAACTGAAACGCGTGCAACTTGAGGGGGAAGGCAATATTGCCAAGGCCGATGCCGATCTGGCCTCACAGCTCAATACACTTCTCCTGAACAGTAACAAACTCGTCCGCCTCAAACAGCAGCTCGATAATTCCAGAATCATCGCCCCTCAGGACGGACTGGTCGTCTACGCCGTCTCGGACAACTGGAGAAGTAATGAGTCTCTCATCGAAGAGGGTGCCACTATCAGGAACAGACAGGAAATCATCAAATTGCCCGATGTCACCAAAATGAAAGTGGATATCAAAATCCACGAGTCGAATATCGGCCAGGTCAGACAGGGACAGATCGCTTATATTGTGCTGGATCCCATGCCCGACAAACGGTTCAAAGGCTATGTCTCCAAAGTGGGCGTCGTTCCCGAAGCGGCCAGCCGGTGGGGTGGGTCCGATATGAAAATGTATAAAACCGAGGTGCGCATTGACGATGTGCTCCAGGGTGTCAAACCCGGTGTGAGTGCCCAGGTTGAAATCATCACCACCAATCTGACAGATGTCGTTACCGTGCCGACTCAATGTGTCACAACTCTCAAAGAAAAAACAGTTGTCTACAAATACAGATCCGGCGGTGATCCGGTGCCTGTTCCTGTTCAGCTGGGAGTCTATGATGACAAATATATTCAGGTTGTATCAGGCGTTGAGCCGGGAGATCGCGTGCTCCTGGATCCTCCACTGAATTATGATTCCGATGATCTCGACCAGTCCGTGATCCGTGAAGGGGAAGAAGTGGATACGGCTCCAAGAACGGATGTCGGTGGAGGCGCCGGTGGAGCGGCTCCCGATGCCCAGAAGGCTGGTGATGATAATTCCAAAGAAGACATGCGTCAGCAGATGATGAAGCGCTTTGATAAAGACGGGGATGGAAAGTTAAGCGAATCCGAGCGTGAGGCTATGCGGGCCCAGTTCCAGGGTGCTGGCGGTGCCAGTGGCCGACCCGGGGGGGGCGGAGGACGTCCTGGTGGAGGCGGCGGACGCCCACAGTAATCAAATTCTGCACACGGGACGCATCTCCACACCGCGACCGCTTACCCGGCAGGCAGAGAATAAAAGTCTATGACAGTGAGTTTAAAGAAAAAGGCGATCATCGATATCCGGAACATACGGAAAACCTATGTGCTGGGAGAGGAAAATATTGTCCATGCCCTCCGTGGTGTCGACCTGCAGATTGCTGAAGGATCCTATGTCGCCATCATGGGGCCGTCAGGCTCCGGAAAATCCACCATGCTCAATATACTTGGCTGTCTCGACAGGCCATCCGAGGGACAGTATTTTCTGGGAGGCGACGATGTGGCCCAGATGGAGGACGATATTCTGTCGAATGTCCGGGGCAAGCGTATTGGATTCATCTTCCAGTCATACAACCTGATTCCCCAGCTGACCGTCATAGAAAATATCCAGGTGCCCCTTACATATCAGGGGTGCGATGTGAATGACCATTTGGACAGGGCAGTTGAACTGGCATCCATGGTGGGGCTTGAAATGCGTCTCGATCACCGTCCAAACCAGCTGTCGGGTGGTCAGCAGCAACGCGTGGCCATTGCCCGGTCCCTCATCAATGATCCGCTCATGATTCTGGCGGATGAGCCCACCGGGAACCTGGATTCCAAAACCGGTCTAGAGGTGCTCGATCTGATCGACAAGTTGAATGCTGACGGAAAGACCATTGTCCTGGTGACCCACGATCCCAAAGTGGGTGACAGAGCTCATAGAGTCATTCACATGAAGGACGGGCGAATTGACCGCGATATTTCCAACCGCTGAAAATTCACCATCAAACTGGCACCTCAGCCTGCCAATTAAATAATCCCAGATCAACGACCCCCGAAATATATTTCCCATGATGAATCAATACCAGCTGATCACCACCATCAAACTTGGTGTGAAAAGTCTTCTTCTGCACAAGCTGAGATCCATTCTCACCATGCTGGGGATTATCTTTGGTGTCTGTTCGGTGATCGCGATGCTGGCCATTGGTGAGGGAGCCGCATTTGAAGCGCAGGAGGGGATTAAAAGCCTCGGAAGTAATAATATTATCCTCCGCTCCGTCAAACCGCCGGAAGAGAATAATTCCCAGGGCGGCGGCGGTGGTGGTGGCTTCGCACTGAAATACGGACTCACCTATTCAGACAGTTCCCGCATCCTTTCGACGGTTCCCGGAGTGCTCCGGGTCCTGCCCAAGCGGATCATCCGCGAGAATGCCCGATTCGGGAATAACTTCGTCCCGGTTCAGGTCGTGGGAACCTATCCATTCTATCCGGAGATCCAGCAGGCCGAGCTCGTTGCCGGGCGCTTTCTTTCCGTTCCCGACGAACGGTTCAGTCAGAATGTATGTGTGCTGACGACCACCCTGGCCGACCGACTCTTTCCCTACCAGAACCCCCTTGAGCACGCCGTCAAAGTTGGAGACTTCTATTATCGTGTCATTGGAGTCATCCGTGAAAAAAATACCGCGGAACAACGCCCACAGTCCGGAAAGATGGAAGGCGAGGCCCTCGATAATAACATTTATATTCCTCTGAAGACATCACGCACCCGATTCGGGGAAACCATTTTCCGCCGGACATCCGGAAGCTTTCAGGCCGAGACGGTCGAACTTCACGAGGTCACCATCCAGCTGGAGGATGACGACGCCGTGCTCTCCGCCAAGGACCAGATTCTGCGTCTGCTCGGCGAGCGCCACGACAAGACTGATTACGAGGCGATCGTGCCCCTGCAGCTGCTCCTCCAGGCCAAGAAAACCCAGGCCATTTTCAATGCGGTTCTGGGATCGATCGCAGCCATATCCCTGATCGTCGGGGGCATCGGCATCATGAATATCATGCTGGCGACAGTGACCGAACGGACACGGGAGATTGGTATCCGTCGCGCCCTTGGCGCCAAGAAACGCGATATCACCGTCCAGTTTCTTGTTGAGACAGTGGTTCTCGCCATTGGCGGTGGCCTCATAGGCGTGGTTGTCGGAATTACCATTCCTTTCTTCGTGACCTATTTCGCCGAGATGAAAACCATCGTGACTTTGTGGTCGGTCGTTGTGGCCTTCGGAATTTCCGCAGTGGTCGGAATTCTCTTCGGTATCTACCCAGCCAATGCCGCCGCCGAGCTCGACCCCATCGACGCCCTCCGGCACGAGTAACGCAATGCCTCGACACTGGCAAAGCAGAACGTGTTCTGAATGATTTGGCTGGTATAAGTGTGTGAATCAGACATGCCGTGGGATTTTACCCGGCTATCCATGTCAGAAAACTGGGCCACTGTTAAACGCCTAACGTCAACCTGCTCCAAGCGATCTCAAAATCCTCCAGAGCAAGTGGCTCCTTTATTTCGGTGTGCCGGGGAACGGCCTCCATCACCCCTGTACGGGGCGTGCGTTGCCTACATTCCTTTTTTCAGTTCGACTCTTTCGTGATTTTCGGTGCGGTAAATCTCCAATGCGGCAAGGGCATTCACCGCATGCCTGGCCCAATGAAGACGGTAGCTCTGCGCCCAATCGAAGCATGCGTCATCTAGGTGTCCCCGCTTTGCATTGTCGAGTCCTTCCGCCAGGTCGCGGTAAATATCAGCCAAATCATCCGCCAACATTCCGGTGACAGGCTCATCCTTGGGATCGAAGTCGTGAGGATCAAAAACGACTAGGTAGAAGTTGAACGCAAGTTCGCTGAATCGCTTCGCCGCTCTGCCGAATTCTTCGTCTCCAATCCGCTTGCCATCGGAACCAGCCCCTTGCTGATGAGACTCCACTGCTGGGATATGAAAGATCAAGCGGATAAGCAGTTCTCGAATCCTCCACAAATCATCATGGGCAAGCGGTCGATCACCTTCTGATAGCACGCAGAACTCTTCAGCTGCGGACTGGAATGATTCTATGGATGGCACATTCATTTTTTGGCCGAACGTTCGTGCACACCCGCACCGATCAGGTGTCGGTCAGCTACGATTTGTTCGTGGGTTGTTCTCCGTATCGTCCGGCGAGGATACCTTCTATCGAGAGGTCCTCGTCAAGGACAGGCCAGTGCAGCCCAAAGGGAGAAACCTCGATTCGATTCAGTGAATCGTCCCCCTTCCCGGCCAGACGTGGGTTCCCAGCGATCGGAAAGGCAATTTCAAGACCACTTGTCATGATCACATGAATCCGCCCGTCCCGATGGAAGGCCTCCCTGGGTCTATTTGTTAAAGTATTCATTCCAGTGGTTTATTATCTCGTGTTGACGCCTGCATGCGATCTCCTCCGCCTGGATCAATTCTTTCGTTTTCAACCCCACAGATTCCCGGAGTTCTACTGCAACCTCCACGTTTAATACCGCCTCGCCTTCACCCTTCCGCACATGGACGTGGATTGGATCATGATCGTTACTGTAGAAGAAAAATCGAAAGCCATTTTCGGTGATTCCTCTTCATTTCCGGCTCTCTATTGACTTATGACTACTTTATATCCCGGTCTGGATCCCCACAAGGATTCTGTTGTAGTCGCGACGGCGGCTTCCGATGGGGTTGAACCTCTCTCATTTGGAAACTGTGGCAGGGGCGGATTCAATCATTTTTCCAATGGTCTGACAGGCATGACATTCTCAAGCTTCAACGGAGCGGCAGGATACCAGCAAAGCTCGCAAGGGCCTTGAATCGACAATCCATCAAAAATAAGGACTGGAGGACCTGCCCGATTTGCAGGTTCTCAACCCGGGGGAAACGGCTTTGATATTGAAAATTATCCATCACGATGATGAGGTGGAGAAATTTCATGAGAACCTGATTTTCTGTCGGTCCTTCAGACCTCTGTGATTTGGGGGCTGGAGGACATAGCCCTTCGGACTATGCTGGTATCTTACCGCTCCTACGGAGCTTCTGTCAGTTGCCGGTATGCCGGCAATAAGGGGAAAGAAAATGCCCCGACCGGTGTGCCCAGAGGTGGGATAAAAATCGAGGTGCCGAGGATTCTTTAATTCCGCCCACATGACATCTCATTTTCTGGCACAACTTTCATATTGAGCGGCGGTGCGGTTTCAGCGACTTACGCTCGAAAATCTGGTTCGGCTATTGTTCATTCTTCAACAAGGTTTCGTCGAGATATCCGAGATACGATACCGGTTTCTGGTGATAGGCTTTTTCTAGAAATGAATGAGATTTGGTAAAGTAATTTATGCAGTCACCAACCACTGCCTCGATTTGTCTGACAAGTTCTTCAATCTTCCCGGTAGCGATCTCGTATTGTGTTTCAGCAGATCCAGAAAGTGTCTTGTCGATCCGAGTCCATGAATGAATTGTAGGGAAGTCCTTGTCGGGATTCCGCCGGGGAATGCCGTGAAATTGTATCCCAGAGTTAAGATAGAAGCGCCAAGGAGAATTTGCATCGTTCCAGCTACTTCCCTGGAACTGAAAAGCGATAGAGAACGACTCCTGCTTTCTGATAAAAGTTCTGCGCGTCTTCTTAAATCCTTGCGGTTTGAAAACCTGCGTATGCAGGCTTGCGAAGAACTCGACAACTTCCGGTCGATCTTTCTTCATTTGTTTTTCCAGCCGAGACTATATGGCTGAGCTGCGCTGAAGTTTCAGCACTGCCCTGCGGACTGGACGGTTTTCCTGCCGGGGTTCAAGCAGGCCTGCTTGGAGATTCCATCTCCCGTTGTTTCGTTGATTCCTCTTCATTTCCGGCTCTTTATTGACTTATAACTATTTTATATCCCGGTCTGGATGTTCACAAGGATTCTGTTGTCGTCGCGACTGGGGCTTTCGATGGGGCCGAACCTCTCTCTTTTGGCAAGTGGGGCAGGGGCAGATCCAATCATTTTTCCAATGGTCTGACAGACCATGACATCGCCAAGCTCCAACGGAGCGACAAGATACCAGCACAGTCCGCAAGGGCTATGAACCATTTCGACCATAGAAAAGAGGTCTGAAGGACCGGCCCGATTTGTGGATTTTCAATCCAAGGGACACATTTTCTCATCTACAGATCAGCATTCAGGGGAATGTCTTTAAATATATCAGTAGATATATCTCTCGCAGACTATGCTGGTATCGCACCGGTCCTTCGGAGTTTTCCGGGCGGCGGAGTCAATCAAAAAGCCGCAATAAAATGCATGACTTAATTATGCAATCAGGACTCCTTTGGGGTGCGGTGGTCATCACCGCTTTGAGGGACTTCCTCCGTGGCCATGAATCAGCCGTATCAAGGATGATCAAAAAATACCATCCGCATAATGATCGATAACCCAGTGGGAAATCACTGGGAAATGGTGTGAAGCCGGAGAGCCGTTAGGTGAGACACGGCATGAATGAGAATGTGAGACGGAAACCCGCCCGCAACTTACCACGTTTCGTTCAACCATGGAATGCAACCAACACACGCAAGCGTGCGTTGCCTACATTCCTTTTTTCAGTTCGCTGTTTGTGGATCTTTCATAGTATGTGTCCCACTCGTCTTCCATTGTCACCACGAAACCATGCTTCTGGTAAAAATCATTCGACTTGCTTTCTTTCAGCGCGACTAGCCGGATGGGGAGCTGTGACTCGGTAGACAGTTTGATGACCTCTTTCAAGGCCAGAGATCCAATGCCCAGGCACTGGTGACCGGGTGTCACATAGAGATGGCTGAGATGAAAGTGATCGACATGGCGTGTAATCGAATAGAATCCAACCAGAGCATCGTCACAAAAAATTCTCTTCGTATCCATCGGGACAAAAGACGACCTAAATCGTTCTATGCTTCGTTCGCGATCAAATCTTCCAATCCTTTCCAGGCTTTCTCGCATCGCGTCGATGCGCAACTCCACGAGAGCCTCAAAATCGCCCTCGCTGGCGTCCAAATATCGAACCTTCATTTGATCACCTCCTTATCTGGAAGGTTCTCAGCAACTTCTTTGAAATTGCGACTGGATTTCAATACCTGCACCACTTCATCAAGCGGGTTGGAGAATAGGCCGTCGATATCCATCTCACCCTCGACTTTGATGCCGAAGGCAAGCCTCTCGTTCGGAGGATCAAACTCCGCCACGACTCCATCTCTGTTTCCTCTGGCGTCGATTCGATACCATCCAAATTTCCGCAGATGCACAGCGTTAAGTCCGTGCAAAGAATAGGGAGGACGGTCGTTCTCGAATGTGAGGCGCTGGTAGCAAAGCGCTGCCGGAATTCCGTTTGCTCTCAGTAAGGCCGCGAGCAAATGACTTTTGGAAAAGCAGTATCCTGTCGAATGCAGCAAAACATCGGAAGCCTTTAGGGTAACAGGGTTGAGCTGGAAATCCCAGCTGTGTTTGATTTGATCGCGCACAAACTCAAAACACGATTTGGCAATTTCCTTTTCGTCCTCCGTGTTGCCCGCTAGCGCCTTTGCCCTAGCCAGTACAGAGGGCGTTTTCCAATCGATATATTCGCTCGATTCGAGATATTGATCCATTTTTCAGTGAACGTGGAGGTGTCACGCGGAGGGGGCGCAGCCCCCGGAGTTGTGACAACCGACTGGTTCGGTTTTTAGTTTTGGATTTGTAAAGGTCTCAGATTTCCAATGTGCCCGCAAAAACTCAAAGGCTTCTTCTATTCCTTTTCTACTATCTTCTTTTGATATTTTCTCAATGAGGTTGACTATTGAATTATCGATAACGTCAACGTAAGTTGATTGGTTTTTCTTCGAGTAGATGTCCTTTACTTTCTCTATTTTTTCGTTGTACCAGGCGACGTCTGTGTTTGCTGGACAGATGTCGATGGCCCAGACGTAGTGATGGCGGATTTCTGATTCTAGTTTCGCGATGTGGGTTGTGAACCGTTTCTGCAGCTTCTTCCAATCGATTTCTTTTCCCTCTGCTATTTGAGAAATGGCTCCAACTATCATCGGAAGCTTTCCAAGTTCTTCCATTGTGTAATAGGAAGACAAATACGCACGAGCGTAAAAACCTGCTTCATGCAGAATCTTAGCTTCCTTGTAGAAGGACTCGGCATTGTCGAAACTAGCGTTCCTTAAGTCGTGAAGTTCTTATATAGTCAAGTCTTTCATTTTCTACCGAACAGATTTAAAATGTGGTTTTTCTGCAGTTACCGGAAAATTCCAGAGTTATCCGACTGGGTGTGGATGGCGGATTGCTGTGACTTGGATTGGATGATTTCATAATTTCCCTTGGTTTTCGGCATAATTGGCTCATAAACCGTGTTTTTCAAGCAAATTTTGATCGAAGAATTTTTGGGGCGGGAAAGATTCCATTGGATCGTGCGAGTGATATTTTTGATATCCGACTGGACGGATATTAAAAATATCATGACAGCCGGGGAGGTGATGGACGATGGAATCGTGATAACGAATGGAAATCCGGGTATACAGGTGCTGTATTAACCCGACTAAGCGGATTCAAATTGGACTTGGGGCATTTGCCGGGGTTTTCCATCGATATAGGGGAAGCTATCTCAAAAGGTCTTCACTATAGCTTCACTTCTCCAGTTGATTTTATCCTGGGGGGTGGTTGGTCTGGCAGTCTCATTCTCAGTTTCTCCAAAAGCAATTGCTGCTCTTTGTCCGGTTGAGTATACCGGCTCATTATTATCGTTGAGCTCTCGGTCGTCGGCAGATGAACGTCTATCATCTGAGTCGCCTTCATCTTTTCCAGTACACTTCTCGGGCTCAGAAAGAGGTACTCTGATATTCAGATACTCCCGGCCTCCTCCTTGGCCTGTCCCAGTCTTATCAACAACTGATCCCGAGTCAGTTTTTTGTCCCCGCGGAGCTTCTTGAGGCGGCCCACCAGCTTCTGGAGTTTACGCTTCCTCATGGCCCTTTCCTTAAAAACCCCTTTGCCGCTGCGTGCCAGGACATACACTTCCTGATCTTTGCTGAACAGTTTGACATCCACATGTGCACGGGCTTTCTGCCAGCTGCATTCTAAATTTCCTTCTCGTGTTTGCCCAGACTCCCCCGGGGCGTACCCACAAGGTAATGGACCTGCGGATCACATTCCCGCATCTCCCGCCGCATGTCCTCGGTCGGAATACCACGATCCATCAGCCACACCCGCTGAACTTTGCCATAGAGAGTCTCGATTTTTTCGAGAAAGGACTTCAGAGTAGTGCAGTCTCGGGTGTTTCCAGGCAAAACCTCATAAGCCAAAGGAAATCCCACCGGTGTGATAACCAGCACCACGACAACCTGAACGCAGTCCGAACGTTTATCCCAACTGTATCCAAATCGCCGTATATCTTCGGGGTTGCCAGATGAAACACTCTCGAAATAGGTGCTGGTCAGGTCGTAGAGGATGACTTCAAAACTGGTATTGAACAGATCTTTCCATCTCTGAGTCAGGTGTTTGAAGAGATCCTGCCGATGTTCCAGGATGATATCGTGAACTTTATATAGCTTGTGGATCCCAGCCAGAGAAAAGTCCTGATCCAGAATGTCGACCATGGCAGAGGAATCAAACCATTCTCGGTGAAGTCTCCATTCGCTTCCGGGGCTGAGCAGCCGGTATGTGACCAGAGTTTGGAGGATAAGATCCCAGCGGGTTCCTTTGCGGCTGGGCGGGAGTTTTTGAGCCTGGCGGTAAAGGTGGTCGACGAGCCAGCATCCACCCCATTCTCTGGAGTTATGCAGAGTCAGATCGGAAAGTCTGAGGTGGATGATTTGACTGTCATCCACAGTCTCAGGCGCGTTGTCCTCATAGAAATGCCGCCTTTGACAAAGGCAATTCTCAGAGACACTTAATATTTTAATTTATCGCAAAACGATAAATTTGCTTGCTTTTAGGCTCTGCATTTATCGATTATCAATAAATGCAAGATGTGATGAAATCTCTGAAGGTGTTGAAGGCCATCCTGGCAATTGGTTGGTGGGGCACAATAGCTGCCACCCTTCTGGTAGCCGTTGTTGGAACAATCGTGGTATATGATCCAGACTCTATCAACTCTATTGATCTATATGGCTATGCAGGGTCGCTTGATACGAGTGCCCTGTCCGCGGTGACGCAGGAAGGGCTTCCGGCTATCGTGGAATTTCGAGAACCAGTGAGGTTGAAGATCACAATCCCACCTGAGTATTGGGAGTCGCGACGTGGCATTGTAGCGATAGGAGTGTTTGCGATGGTGGCGATACTCGGTCTCTTTCTTTATCTCCTGCACCTGCTTCGTCAGATTGTTTGGAGTGTCGAAGACGGAAATCCATTTATTCCCGATAATGCGAAGCGACTTCGCATTATCGGAGCCCTTATGATCGTAGGCGGATTCAGCAAAACCGTTTCGGAGTTCGCAATGAGCGGCTACGCAGACACCGTTTTGCGACCAGGGGGCTTCAGCTTGGATGGTCACCTAGGCCTTGATTTCACGACGCTCATAGTTGGCCTGAGTGTGATTGTCTTGTCGGAGGTATTTAGAGTCGGAGCCGCCATTCGCGAAGAACAGAAACTGACAATTTAGCAAGTGATTTTGTCAAATGCCGATCAACGTAAAACTCGATGAGCAGATGAAAGCGAAAGGTGTGAGTCTGACCGAACTTTCCGAGCAAGTGGGGCTTACGCTTGCGAATCTTTCGATCCTGAAAACGGGCAAAGCCAAAGCGATACGTTTCAGTACCTTGGAAGCTATTTGCGAAGCACTCGAGTGTCAACCGGGCGATCTGCTGGAGTTTGAGTAGAAGCAAGGAGGAGGCTTTCACATCCTATGGGTTGGTCGATTATTATTTTTTTCCTGTTCTGGCTAAGAGTTGTCATATGTGGTTTTTCCTCAGTTACCGGGAAAATCCGCTTTAGGGAGTTGGAATCCGCATATTTGAGGGTGGACTGGGAATCCGGCGTGCAGGATCTGGCGAAGTATTAATTGAATTTCATCTCATCTCAGCCACCGTGGCATTCCTTTGTCTGGCCACCGATTATCTGCCTTGATGCCTCCAGCAATTATTTCCTGGTGAGGACATTTTCGGGATTCACAGCAAATACGGACCGGGCACTTTGGTGGGCAGAATGCAGACTCACCAAGGTAATGAATTTGAGAGTAGAGAGACAGCTGATGGTGTGTCATTGGCTTTCTCTCTTCCAACCCTTTGCTCTCTCAACGCTTCAGGATTCTTTGCGAATGTCAGAGGGCAGGCAGACTGTGGTTGAGTGCTGTGGGCGCCATTGGATCGGGGCACATTAGATTATCAACAGCGTTTATGGGTGTCAGGACTGGTTGATTCCGGGCGGGACGGGCGGGGAAAAATACGGGCAAGGATGAGTTGATTGGCGGGGCGGGTGTTGGCAGACTCTTATCGGATGGTGGACTGGTATCAGAACTTCACAGAATCTGTCGAAACCTATGTGCTGGAGGTGATATTCAATCGCCGCCAAGGCAACCGTGCGGATGCTTTGAGGGGCGTGCTTCATGGTCTGTCGCGGGTCTTCGAATCAGCCATCAAACTGCGCCGGTCACTTTATGACATGCGGATCATGCGTGACCGGACGCTGGGGGTGCAGGTGATAGCCATTGGCAACCTGACAGTGGGTGGCACCGGCAAGACACCTGTCGTCGAGAAATTTGCCCGGGCCTTGAAAAATCAGGGCAGGAAAGTGGCCATTCTTTCGCGGGGGTACCGGTCCAAGCCGGCACCATTCTGGGTCCGCATGAAGCGCAAGATGCTTTTTCAGGAGGATGTGACACCGCCGCGCATTGTTTCGGACGGGAGTTCGCTGCTTCTGGATTCGGCCAGTGCCGGGGACGAGCCTTTCATGCTGGCAACCAACCTGAAAGATGTGATTGTGCTGGTGGACAAGGACCGGGTCAAAGCCGGACGCTATGCTATTGAGCGGTATGGATGCGATACCCTGCTTCTGGACGACGGATTTCAATACTGGAAGCTGCAGGGCCGCCGCACGGATATTGTGCTGATTGATTCCCAACAGCCCTGGGGAAACAGCTTCCTTCTTCCGCGTGGCATCCTGAGGGAGCCGCCCCGGCACCTTCGGCGGGCCCACACCGTCTTTATCACAAAATGCGATGGACAGACCGAACCGCTTCGCAAGGAAATCCACCGGCTCAATCCCACCGCCCGGATTATTGAATGTGTCCACCATCCCCTTTATTTCGAGGACTGCTTCACCGGGGAACGCGTTGATCTCGACTACCTCAACGGGAGAAAAATCGCCGCTTTCAGTGGGATTGCCCAGCCCGAAAGTTTTGAAAACAGCCTGATCAACCTCGGTGGCAACCTGGTCTACACCAAACGCTACGCGGATCACCACCGATTCTCCCAGCAGGAAATTCTGAATGTCATCAACCGGTCAAAAATCCGTCAGGCGGAAGTGATTCTGACCACCCAGAAAGATGCGGTCCGGATTGCGCGTCTCGACCGGCGCGACCTGCCCATCCTTTTCATGCGGGTGGAGATTAAAATCATATCGGGCGCCAATAATTTTGACGACTGCGTCCGCAAGATCTGCTTTATTGACCCCAACCGTCCCCAGTCCCGGATGACACCGGTTCCTCAGTCAACTGATTCTGCAGGCATGGATATTCCGCCGGGCTGAGTTGAGTTGAGTTGAGTTGAGATGTCATATATTTGAGGCTTCCTATCCGGCTGAGAGGGACATAGGCTGGTGGGGACTCATCAATATAAAATCATTCATATGGACTCACCTCAGGAAAAGCTCAAGCAGATGGGAATTGAACTGCCGACCCCACCGGCCGGCGTCGGCGCCTATGTCACCTGGATCCGCACGGGCAATCTGGTCATCACCTCCGGACAGCTGCCCTGGAAAGATGGCGTCATGGCTTATCCCGGTAAATGCGGCCTGGATTTTGAGATTGATCAGGGATTCCAGGCGGCCCGCCTGTGCGCCATCAATGCCCTGGCTCAGATCAATCAGTCCGTCGATGGCAACCTCGAACGCGTCCGCCAGATTGTCCGGGTCGAAGGCTATGTTCATACCGCACCCGGATTCAGGGGCCACCCCGATGTCCTCAATGGTGCCTCCGAGTTTTTCAATGATGTCTTCGGGAAAAAGGGCGTCCATGTCCGGGTGGCTCTCGGCATTGACGAGATGCCCCTCAATGCCGCAGTCCAGATTGTCGTGTGGGCCGAAGTCGATTGACTATCTGAATTTCTCAGAATCAGATCTCCATAGTATGCATACTGCTTTCCATCTGTTTTCCCGAATTACGTCAATGATATGCGCCCCGGTGGTGAGTGTTCGGAGAATGTTTTCAGTGACGATTCTGGTGATGCCGGTCCTGGGATCCACCACCAATGCGGTGGGTCAGGATTCCCGGGGTGACACCTGGACATGGGAGATTATCTCACCGCAGCCCTGGCAGGTCTTTCAGCGGGGTGCGGATGACTCGGCTGAAGTGAATCTGGAGGTTGTCATCGATTCCTCACCCACTAAGTATACATCACTCGATTTCAAAATCGCTGGAATGACCGGATCCGACTGGCGGGCGATGAAGCCGAAAGCGGATGCTCCCGGGTTTCATGCCAGTCTGACTATTCCTTCGGGAGGATGGTATACGATTGAATTTATCGCAGTGGCACCATCGGGCAGCGTGCTCATGCACACAAGCAAACCATTCGGAGTCGGGGAGGTCTTTGTGGTGGCCGGGCAGTCGAATTCTGCGAATCACGGAGAAGAAAAGCAATCGCCCGCCAGCGACCGGGTGGTGAGTTTTGATGGAAGCCACTGGAGGCCAGCATACGACCCCCAGCCCGGAGCCAGTGGCCAGGGGGGAAGTTTTCTGCCACCGCTGGGTGATTATCTGGCCAACTACTTTGATGTGCCGGTTGCCTTTGCCTCCTGCGGCATTGGAGCGACCAGCGTCAGAGAGTGGCTGCCTGAAGGCCGCACTTTTCCTAATCCGCCCACCATCGTCAGCCGGGTTCGGCAGCTGGAAAATGGCAGCTGGGAAAGCAAAGGTCAGGCCTTTGAATCACTCTGCCGGCGCATGAACAGCCTCAAGCCCGGAGGATTCAGGGCAGTCCTCTGGCACCAGGGCGAAAGCGATGCCAATCAGAGAGATGCCTCCCGCACTCTCGCAGGCAACCTATACAGCCAGTACCTCACCGACATTATCAGATCGTCGCGGAAGGATACTGGTCTACATGCTCCCTGGTTTGTCGCCCAGGTCAGTTACCACGTTCCGGGTGACGAATCCTCGCCCGATATCCGCAAAGCCCAGGCGTCTCTGTGGGATGACGGTCTCGCACTCCGGGGGCCGGATTCCGATGCCATCAAGGGGCACTTCCGCGAGAATATGGGGCAGGGCGTGCACTTCAGCGGGCCCGGCCTCAGGGAACACGCCCGCCAATGGGCCCATGCCATTGCCCCCTGGTTGGAGAAGGTGGTGTATCCATGATCCGGTTACCAGCCACCGGCAACCTCGATCGGCATGAAGAGAAACGATCGCGGATTCATCAGGATTCCAAACGAATGACATCACAAATCGGGTCGCGGAAAATCTGAGCCGGGAAAGGGAAGTTTCAGGACCTCTGGTCTGGTGCTCCAGTCCAGGAGCCAGAACATGGAATTGTTCTCATCAAAACCCGTAATGGGAATTGTAAAACTTTCACTCTCCGTACCATAATCAAATGTGCTTATCTCCCAGTTCGACAGATCAGTGGAGACATAGGGTGCCAACCTGAGGTTGCTTCCCGCCTTCCCATCAATACGTGCGCCTGTTTCTCCGTCCCTGGAAATGTGAAATTCCAACATGGGAATGAAAATATGCCTTCGAACCTCGACGGCATCAGGTCTATTTGAGAACCGGACTTGCACGAGAATATCGATGGTTGTTCCGGCTGGTTCGTTCCATTCCATCCTCTCAGTCTGCCAATCACTGGAGGAAACCAGAGGATTGCCGTCCAGTGTGACATGAATGGATTCAACATCAGCCTCATGACTGTATGCCATGGCTTTAAGACTTATTGCCCATGTGCCATCCCGTGCCGGAGTCATAGTCAGACCAGGAGTGATGATTTCGGGGAGCATTCGATGATTGAGGTTGCCAGTCCGTGCAAATCCCCGGTCCCAGTGAGCCAGAATCCCCGGTGACCCCGGCATCACGACCTTGAGGAAGTCGCGGTTATTGGTCAGATATAAATACCCATTTGGGTGTTGGTGGTAGGACTTGAATGGACTTCTTATGAGTGGGGTATCGAGGATTCGGGAGAAGATCAAATTTCCTTTTTCATCGAGACATACAAGTGGTTTGTTCAGGTCGATCTGATTGAACATCAGGGTATACCCATCCCGGGTTACTGAATTGGCCCGGCTGTCGCTGATGTCGGCAGATATGGATTTTTCTTCCAGAATAGATCCTGTTGGTGAGATGACCCTGTGGTATCGGACTCCTGCGTTGCCTGTCTCTCTCACCCGGCAGTTACCAGACTCGTCCGTGCCGAGAAGCACAGATTCAAATACTGAAGGAACTTGAAAAAGATTCACAGTTGTCAGTGGCTTAAGTGTATAAGCATCCACATAGTTGACATCCGAATGATGAGAGGCTGAATTTCTATGCCAGAACCCACCCCGTAAATCAGGCGTTATGTGGTAGTCCCGGCTTAGGATCTCAGGATGAATCCGAGCCTGAGATCCGTCAAAATTATACCTTTTGACCAATCTGTCGGACTCGTAGGTAATCCCCAGGGGATCCGAGTAGATTATTTTTATCAACGTGCTGGAAGTATCAGTGAATTTCCTGATTTTCTCCCAGTTGGAATTAAAGATGGAAATTGAAAAATTAATTCCCTGTCCTGGTAAAACCTCCAGATACTCAATAATCAAATGGGAATTATTCGCCAAGGGTGCCATACCGGCCAGGTTGGAGTTCTGTTCTGCTGTATATAGTAATTCCCAGGAAGCGTCGTCAGCCAATCTGAATATCCTGGCATGATCAGTTTCATTTTCCGCTGTTATCAGGTTGAATTCCCTGTGTGCCAGAAAATCAATATCTCTGAGCTGAACTGGATATGGGGCACTCTCACCAATGATATTGAGGTCCTCATCCAGGATATAGACAAATTCATCACCTGTGTAAGCCAGTCTGTTATTCTTGAGTGGGTAGAGTTCTGATCCCCGAATTTGAAAATCCGGGTCATCCGTTCTTTTTTGAATGGCAATGTCTCCATTTTTTAATGGGGCCGGAGAAAGGGCTTCAGGCAGGCTGGACAAACGTTTCTCTCCTTCAATTCCAGTGACCTCCAGCCAGTAAAAATACTGATTTCCAAGAATCACAGAAGTATCCAGGTATTCAGTCGCTCTCAGGTTATCAATCAGGACTATTGCCTGATCCATATCCTGTGTCATTGACCTCAGAATTTTGTAATGTGATGCGCCCGGCTGGCCCTCCCACATCAGATCGATCACCAGTGGTTTATCAGTCGAGCCGGCAAACACGGGGGGAACGATTGGGGGTCGTTCAGGAGATGCATCGCGTGTAATCGGAATAAAGGCATTTTCCAGAATGGTTGTTTCTCCCCAGCCATATAGATAAATATTTCCATTCTCATCCAAGTATGGCGGTTTTGTTAATTCTGTATCCCTTTCATAGGTCCAGACATCTTGTCCGAGCAGATTTTTTTTGGTTATAGTCTTATTGTAGTCCCAGAATATAAGTTCCGATTCAGCGGTGAACACGAGAGGCATGCCGTTAGATGGGGCTTCAATATTGAAAATCTCCGGGAAAGGCTCATTTTTCCAATTAATAAAAAGCAGTTCATTATTATCAAAAGCAACAAGTTCATCATTGGGTCCAAGAGTCCGGAAACGATTAGCCAAATACCAGTTGTTGGGATGTGAGAAGCGACGTACGAGCTGGAGACTCGAGTCCTGATTCAGCAGCCTGATCCCTTCCTTCACTGGGTAGAGAAGACTCCCGGCGGATGTAAGCAATGGTGGGGCATCGATTGACAAGCTCAGTGGAGGACCAGTCAGTAGCTTTCTCCAGAGAAGTTTGAACTCCTCGTCCCACAATTCGACTATTCTAGTGCCTCTGAAGATTTTGCCATCTGGCAGCACATGGATGGGAAAATCCGATTGTGTTTGAGTTTCCCTTTTGACAGATCCATCGACGTCGAGCTGGATCATTTTTCCATCTTCAAGTATGAGAATGCATCCCAGGTCTGGGAGGACAGTCAGATTCACGAGGTCCGGACTGGCCGGAAATTCCCATTGTGTCTCCAGGATTCCGTTACCGGAAACCCTGAGTTGGCGGGCCCCGAAACGGTTTATTGTGTATATGATGTTATTGCTGGCAAAACGATAAAATGAAACGGGATGAAATTCATGTACGGGCAATGTCTGATCCGTGGCATCAACGATGACCAGATCACTGTTTTCTCCGGCCGCAAAATAGAGAGAAGTATCCGGAATCCGCCTTAGCACCTGTGGACCGGTGAATTTGATCACTTCAAGCTGTGGTCGAGTCTCCAGTTCAGCGGTGGCGGCACTGCTATCATTGGAACCCGCAGACAACCTGACACCATTTCCCGCCATGTTCAGATAACCGTTTTTTTCCCCGGAACCCGGAACTACAGACGGAACTGCCATCACTAAGGATAGAGTAGACAACAATTTAATGAATGACAGCATGGCAGCCTTCGACATATCACCATTTTTAAAATCGATCCATGTGGGGTTGTCAACAAAATTATATCATCCAGGACGCCTGCCCTGCTGCCTCATGGTTGGGCAGATATCGCCATGTCCCTGGACACAGCACTTTTCAGGTGCGTCCGGTTTTAATAAATCAATGCAGGCGGAATAATCATTCAGATATAAAAAATTTCCGCAGTTCCCGAATGGGTGTCATAGACACCGCAGGAGGCTTTTCCGCTGAGGGTTCCAAGGACTTCGCCGGGATTCAGGATCCACCCGTCACCTGCTGGTTTTGGGGTGAGTTCGGCCTGGTGGTTATGACCGAAGCACACGAGATGGTATTCTGGTGCACGGGCTATGGCCCGTCCGATATTATCGAAATGGTTGACGGCAATGAGTCGTCCATCACGTTCCATCTCGAAGTATTCGCCATGGAATTGAAGATGGTTAAACCCACTGCTGACTTTGGCAATCCGGAAGCGGTCGCCATCATTATTGCCAAAGACAATATGAACTGGCACTGATGTGAGTTTTCCAATTCTGGCAGCCACAAAAGGTGAGCATAGATCTCCGCAGCAGATGAGTTCTTCGCAGGGCTTCAGAATTTCAAGCGTTTTGTCCAGATTGGTCAGATTGTCGTGAATGTCGGAGAAAATACCTAGTTTCATAGATGGTAAAAGAAATGGTGGAATTTTTTTATATTTTTTAATATTGGGACTCGAGTGGCGGAATAAAGAAATAGCGGATGTTCTGAATTCTCTATTTTAATCGAGTTGATGGAGGCAAAAAAATGGTGGCCCTGATATTTGAGCCACCACCTTCGTTAATGGATGGGAAATTTAAGAATTGATACTTCAGCTGTCTTATATTTCCATGATTTTTATATTTCTGAATTTGAGGTCATTGGGTCTGCCGTGGTCCTGGAGTCCGATGAATCCGGTGAGGGGTTTGTCTTTGGCGGGGGAGTCGCTGAGGTCGATGTCGATGATCTGTTCGCCATTGAGTTGCACTTTGAGGTGGTGGCCCTGGCAGACGACGGTCATGTGATTCCATTCGCCGGGTTTGCGCGACATAATTGACCATGCTGCCTGAAGTTTCGCCGGAACAGCGCGCCGCGATCCTGGCCGCGCCGCGGACGACCGAGGCCCATCGCGGCCTCATCGCCGGCCTGCCTGCGATGGGCGCGGTCGAGACGGGCGGCGCGCCGCCGCGCACCGC